>CAJQZJ010033126.1:2478807-2547129 GCA_907164525.1 Lophiomys imhausi | reverse complement strand
TGTGTGTGTGTGTGTGTGTGTGTGTGTGTGTGTGTGTGTGTGTGTGTTCATTTTGGGCACCAGATGTCAATTCACTCATAAGCCCAATTTGTAGCAGGCTGATGTTTTTCATTCAGTTATTCCTTATATGATTTAGAACTAAACACTACTAGCAGTGCAAAGCGTGACTCTTGGTTTAGACTTACCCTGGCTCCTTCTCTACTTCCTGCTTTGGGGAGCAGCCATGCTGCTGACATCTGAAGCAGAACCACTGGCCCCTTCCTCTCAGTGGTTTTGCTATGGCAAGGAGCTGAAGACCAGAGATTCTTCAAAAGATTTACCTGGAGGGATAGGGAGGAGCAAGCTACTGGCAGCTGGGGGAGGAAGGAGTGTGAGCTAGGTAGGCAAGGTTGGGGAAGAATGGACTAGAGTTTAATATTCCATTGAAGTCAATGAAAAGATCAGGACTCTAAGAAAACTGTGTCTTGTACCAATGTCTTGTCTATGATGACAGAGTCATCTGTATGGTAATTTTTTCCTGATTATGACTTTCAGGCTTTTTTTACACTGAGATCATGAGATTTTTGCATTATGACTAAAAATACTCTTCCTAAGAATCTACCCAGTCTCTGAAAAAAAACTACACTTGGGAAGGGAGATATACTGGGAGGAGGCCAGGGAAGAGGAGGAAGGGAGTAGAGATATGATTAAGATACAGTATATATATATTGTATATATAATATATATATTAAAATTTGAAAGGATTTAAAAAATAAAGTCATGCACACACTCATTTTCTCTCACCCTTACGCTCCTTTTTTTTTACATTCCTCTTTTGACCTACATATTCAAACGTACTTTTACATATATGGAAATGGAAATCAGGGAGTCATAAAAGATGGAGAGATAGAATACATAGTATATGAAAGTAGGAAGGAAAAATAGGGAAGATATGGGCAACAGGGAAGGGGCGATTATACAGGAATACATTTTGCATGAATAAAATTTCCATGACAGTTGTTGATCTCACTTAATATAAAAAAAGAAAAAAAAAAACACCATGTAACTTCACAAAAATAGCACAATAGAACAATCAATAACCACGGCATCTGTTGGGAATCTTCTTCACCATATAAAGTACAAACATCTTTACATTTTTCACCTTATTTATTTGTTATAGCATCTTCTTGTCTAAATATTACAGTCCACATTTTAACTGAAAAGATGAAATTCAAATCATAAATTAATACATTTATCCTGTAGCAGAGCCTGGAAATGATCATAAATTAAGCTGCTCTTCAAACTTTTATTTTGGTAGTATGAGATCCAGCCTTATAAATACCATGTTAACTATTCAGTTGCAATCTTCAAACAAAGTAAAAACTGATAAACTATTTATTCAGAGATATACAGATGGAGAGTGACAGAGAGACACAGAGCTAGAGAGACAGACAGAGAGAGAAAGAGAGAGAGGAGGGGACAGAGAGGGGAGAAAGATGGGAAGAACAAAAGTAGAATTTTGAATACAGCTTCAATGAGGCATGACACCTTAATTCACACTTTTATTTATAATTCTGGTTGAGTCAATAAATTTTATAAGTGTGTTAGCTTGTTATATTTTATAACTTGTCAAATGAGTTAGCACCATAGTGATAAGCATAAATCATTACAATGTTACTAATGTCACCATCAAGCTTCAAAAGTTTAGAACTTGAGCTCTGAAAGTAATATTCGAAATGCACCTTGAATTTGTAGCAGTTTCCTAGAGATTTCTTTAAAAATCTATACAAAAGAGTAGAATCCATGTGCTATGTACCAATTTGATTTTACCTTTTAAAAGAAGTGGTGATGTGGTACTAGGTTGGGAGGTATTACCAACCTACTATCAAAGAGTGATGGTGTGAAACTTTTGACATACCTTCCATAGTGTTGGTCAAAATACTGGCCATACTCATTGCTCTTTGCCTTGATGTAGGGTCTTCCAACAAGTCCATAGAAACATGGTAAGAACTGGACCTTCTCTTTCTTATTTCTGTTTCTGTAGTTGTGCCCTGAAATACCAAAATTCCAGACAGCAAGATAATCACTATTCTTGGCAGTAACAAACCTCAGAGTACTCTGGTTGTAGCTGCTATTTAAACAAGAGTTTACCATGCTTTCTCAGAGGTAGGCAATGTCTTACTTTCTCATGGCAGTGACAAAATACCAAACTAAAACAATGGAAGAAAGAAACTCTTTTTTAACTTACAGAAGTTTCAAGCGGGTACAGCCTACCATGGCAGGGAAGATACGGCAGCAGACAGGGAAGGCATGGTGGGAGGAGTTGGGGGGTTGGTTCATCATATTGCATCTGCACTCCAGAATCAGGCAGTGAGCAGAAAGTGAGACCAGGCTTTAAAACCTCAAATCCCACCCCCAGTAACCCACCACCCATTCTGTTCTCTCCTCATTAAGTTTTCACAGCCTTGTATGCCCATTCTTTCCAGGACTTTTAGCATGAAGGGGTGTTGGATTTTGTAAAATGCTTTTTCAGCATCTAGTGAGATGATCATGTGTTTTTTTTTTCTTTAAACTTGTTTATATTGTGAATTACATTGATGGACTTTCGTATGCTGAACCATTCCCACATTCCTGAGATGAAAAGCCTACTTGGTTATGGTATATGATACCTTTGATGTGTTCTTGGATTTGGTTTGCAGGAATTTTATTAAGTATTTTGCATCTATGTTCATGAGGGAGATTGTTCTGAAGTTCTCTTTCTTTGTTGGGTCTTTGTGTGGTTTAGGAATCAGGGTGACAGTGGCCTCATAGAATGAGTTTGACAGTGTTCTTTCTGATTCTATTTTGTGAAAGAGTTTGAAGAATATTGGTGTTAGCTCTTCTTTGAAGGTCTGGTAGAATCCTGTGCTGAAACCATTTGGCCCTGGGCTTTTTTTTGGGGGGGGGGTAGGGAGATTTTTAATGACTGTTTCTATTTCCTTGGGGTTTATAGGGCTGTTTAATCTGTTAACCTGATCTTGATTTAACTTCAGTAGGTGGAATCTATCATGAAAATTGTCCATTTCGCTTAGGTTTTCAGATTTGGTGGAGTATATATTTTTAAAGTAGGACCTAAAGATTCTCTGGATTTCCTCAATGTCTGTTGTTATTTCTCCCTTTTCATTTCTGATTTTGTTGATTTGGATTTTTTCCCACTGCCTTTTAGTTAACTTGGCTAAGGATTTGTCTATTTTGTTGATTTTCTCAAAGAACCAACTCTTGGTTTCATTGATTCTTTGTATTATTCTTTTTGTTTCTAAAATGTTGATTTCAGCCCTAAGTTTGATGATTTCCTTCCTTCTGCTCCTCTTGGAAGTGTTTGCTTCTTCTTCTTCTTCTTCTTCTTTTGCAATTCATCCAGTTTAGCTGTGAATTCGCTAATATGAACTATCACAATTTTCTCTTTGAGGGGGTATAGTGTTATAAACCATACCTAGAAATAATAAAGGCAATATACAGCAAGCCAATAGCCAACATCAAATTAAATGGAGAGAAAATTGAAGCATTTCCTCTAAACTCAGGGACAAGAAAAGGATGTCCACTTTTGCCATATCTCTTCAACATAGTACTTGAAGTTTTTGTTGGAGCAATAAGACAGCTAAAGCAGATTAGGGGATACAAATTAGAAACAAAGAAGTCAAATTATCCCTATTTGCAGACGATATGATAGTATGTATAAGCGACCCCAAAATTTCCACCAGAGAACTCTTAGAGCTGATAAACACCTTCAGTAAGGTGGCTGAATACAAACTTAATTCAAAAAAAAATCAGAAGCCCTTCTTTACACAACAAATAAATGGGCTAAGAAAGAAATTAGGAAAACATCACTCTTCACAATAGCCACAAACAATATAAAATACCTGGCGGTAACTCTAACCAAGCAAGTGAAAAACCTGTATAATAAGAACTTCAAGTCTGGGAGATCCAAGATGGCGCCGAACATAAAGCAGTGCATCTGAGTAGTAGGTGAATGAGATTAGTCACTGTGGAGTGAATGTGAGGTCCCCTAGCCGACTGTGAAACACAGATGGTGTCTGAATTCCCACAGCAAACATTGAGACTGGTCACCAGGTAAAACAGCCCATGCAGTTCCCTGGAACACCACCCTGAGATCAGCCAACCCCATCACGGGTCTGGAAAGGAGCTCTGCCCAGGAGCTGATCTAGCTCATGGCACCAGCCACAAATCATCGGCCCCATTTGTCTGCCTGATATCCACCCTGCACACTGACCTGTCCACACAAGAGAGAAAAACAGAGCAAAGGTAAGTGAGATTTTTTTTTCCGGAGTTTCCAACATGGTAGCACAGTGTGCACTGTAGCAGAGAGGCAGAGACCTAACCCAGTCATAGCAAAGCAATTAGGAGCCAAGACTGACTGCAAACAGAGCCTGCAACTGTATGTTCTCCACAAATACTTGTGGTGGGTCACTCACTCTAGCACCAAAGCATCTGAGGCAGTCAGCAACAGGCACACTGAGGCCAGCACCCGTTGGGGGTGGAGCTCCCTGCCTTCATGGTCAGCCTCACTGCAGAGCCAGAACGACTGGGTCAGTGAGAGGAGTACACAGACCCAGTCACAGACTACCTGCCTTTCTGAGGAGAGCTGCCAGCTCCCAGGTCCTCAGAGGATAGACCTCTCCCCACACCAATCCCCTGTATATCGGTCCAATTGGGTCACAAGAAGTTGAGGAGAGTGGCAACCACTCTCCTCTCCAAGAGCCAGTCTATTACAGGAACCTGCCCACCATCTAGAGGTAAACACCAGGATCTCAGGATCAGCCAAACCCAGGGGCAGGGAGTTTTCCTAAGCACCAAGGTCAGCTGACAAAAGAAACAAAAAGACAACACCAGAGTCAAACAGATGACAAAAGGTCAGTGCAAGAACATGGTAAAAAAAAAAAACCCCAAAACAATAGGATGTCTCCAGATCCTAGCAATAATGCTACAGACAACTCTGGATAGTGGAACATGATTGAAACAAAGGAAAATGACCTTAATCCTAGACTTATATTAATAATAGAAGGCCTAGGGAGGAAATCAAATACCTCAGAGAGCAACAACAAAGTACTGCAAAGGAGGTGATGGAAATGAATAAAGTGCTTAAAAGAATGGAAGACCTGAAAAGCAAAGTTGAAGCAATGAAGAAAATCCAATCCGAGACATCCATAGAACTGGAAAACCTTAAGAAAAGAATCAGAACTACAGACACTAGCATCACATTTCAGGCTCAGAGGATAAAATTGAAGAAATTGATACATCTGTCAAAGAAAATGTCAAATCTAAAAAAACCCTGACACAAAACCTTCAGGAAATCAAGGACACAATGAAAAGACGAAATCTCAGAATAATAGGAATAGAAGAAAGAGTAGAGTCCCACCTCCATGAACAACAAAATATCTTCAACAAAATCATTGAAGAGAATTTCCCAAATCTAGAAAAAGGGATGCCTATAACTGTAAAAGGAGCTTACAGAACTCCAAATAGATTAGACCAGAAAAGAAAATCTTCCCGCCACATAATAATCAAAACACTAAATGTTCAGAACAAAGAAAGAATTTTAAAAGCTGCTAGGGAAAAGGGTCAAGTAACATATAATGGCAAACCTATCAGAATCACACCTGACTTTTCTTCAGAGACTCTAAAAGCCAGAAGGGCCTGAACAGACGTCTTGCAGACCCTAAAAAAACACAAATGCCAGGCCAGACTACTATTCCCTGCAAAATTGTCAATCAACATAGATGGAGAAAACAAGATATTCCATGACAAAGCTAAATTAAAAAAAGTATCTATACACAAATCCAGCTCTACATAAGATGTTGGAAGGAAAACTCCAACCCAAAGAGGTTAACTACACACAAGAAAGCACAGGAAGCAAATAGCATGCCTGCAGCAAAACCAAAAGAAAAGAAGCTTACTCACACACTATTTCCACCAACATCAAGATGGCAGTAAGTAACAATCACTGGTCATTAATATTTCTCAACATCAATGGACTCAATTCTCCAATAAAAAGGCCCAACCTAGCAGAATGGATGCGAAAACAGAATCCCACATTCTGCTGCTTACAAGAAACACACCTCAGCAAAAAAGATAGACATTATCTCCAAGTAAAGGGCTGGAAAAAGATATACCAAGCAAATGGACACAAGAAAAAAGCTGGAGTAGCAATTCTAGTATGCAACAAATTAGACTTTCAACCAACATTAATAAAAAGAGATGGGGAAGGACACTACATTCTCATCAAAGAAAAAATCCACCAAGATGAAATCCCAATACTGAACATCTATGCCCCAAATGTAAGACCACCCACATTAATTAAAGAAACACTACTGAAGCTCAAATCCCACATTGAACCTCACACAATAACAGTGGGAGAATTCAACACACCACTCTCACCACCAGAAAGATCAACGATGCAGAAACCGAACAGAGAAATAATGAACCTCACAAATGTCATGAATCATATGGACCTAATTGATATCTACAGAACATTTCACCCCAAAACAAAAGAATATACTTTCTTCTAGGCACCTCACAGAACCTTCTAAAAAACTGACCATATAGTCGATCACAAAGCAAGCCTCAACAAGTACAGGAAAATTGAAATTACCCCTTGTAACTTATCAGACCATCATGCAATAAAGCTAGACTTCAACAATAACAAAAACAACAGAGAGACTTCAAAAATACGGAAACTGAACAACTCTCTCCTCAATGACCTCTGGGTCAGGGAAGAAGTGAAAAGGAAACTAAATTCTTCTTAAAACTCAATGAAAATGAAGGCACAACATACCCAAACTTATGGGACATTGAAAGCAATGCTAAGAGGAAAGTTTATAGCACTAAGTGCCTTCAAAAAGAAACTGGAGAGTTCCTATACTAGCCACCTAAAAGCATACCTGAAAGAGCTAGAACAAAAAGAAGCAAACACTCCCAAGAGGAGCAGACGAGAGGAAATTACCAAACACAGGGCTGAAATCAACAACTTAGAAACAAAAAGAACAATAAAAAGAATCGACAAAACCAAGAGTTGGTTCTTTGAGAAAATCAAAAACTAGACAAGGCTTTAGCTAAACTAACTAAAAAGCAGAGGGAAAATACCCAAATTAACAATATCAGAAATGAAAAGGGGGAAATAACAACAGTCATTGAGGAAATCCAAAGAATCGTTAGGTCCTACTTCAAAAACTTGTACTCCACAAAATTGGAAAATCTAAATGAAATGGACAATTTTCTTGATAGATTCCACCTACCAAGGTGAAATCAAGAACAGGTAAACAAATTAAACAGTCCTATAACCCTTAAGGAAATAGAAAAAGTCATTAGAAGTCTTCAAACCAAAAAAAAAAAAAAAAAAAAAACCCAGGCCCAGATCGTTTCAGGGCAGAATTCTACCAGACATTCAGAGAAGAGCTAACACCAATATTCTTCAAACTCTTCCACAAGATAGAAACAGAAGGAACACTGCCAAACACATTCTATGAGGCCACAGTCACCCTGATACCTAAACCTCACAAAGACCCAACAGAGAAAGAAAATTTCAGACCAATTTCCCTTATGAAAATGGATGCAAAGATACTTAATAAAATACTGGCAAACCGGATCCAAGATCACAACAAAAGTATCATACACCGTGATCAAGTAGGCTTCATCCCAGGGATGCAGGGGTGGTTCAACACTAGAAAATCCATCAGTGTAATCCACCACATAAACAAGCTGAAAGAAAAGAACCACATGATCATCTCATTGGACGCTGAAAAAGCATTTGACACAATACAGCACCCCTTCATGTTAAAAGTCTTAGAGAGATTAGGCATAAAAGAATCATATTTAAACATAATAAAGGCAATTTACAGCAAGCCAATAGCCAACATCAAACTAAATGGAGAGAAACTTAAAGCATTTCCTCTAAAATCAGGCACAAGGCAAGGCTGCCCACTCTCTCCATATCTCTTCAACATAGTACTTGAAGTTTTAGCTAGAGCAATAAGACAACTAAAAGAGATCAAGGGGATACAAATTGGAAAGGAAGAAGTCAAAGTATCCCTATTTGCAGATGATATGATAGTATACATCAGTGACCCCAAAAATTCCACCAGAGAACTTCTACAGCTAATAAACTCCTTCAGCAAGGTGGCTGGATACAAAACCAATTCAAAAAAATCAGTAGCCCTTATTTACACAAAAGATTAATGGGCTGAGAAAGAAATAAGGGAATCAACACCCTTCACAATAGCCACAAATAAAATAAAATACCTGGGGGTAACTCTAACCAAGCAAGTGAAAGACCTGTATGATAAGAACTTCAAGACCCTGAAGAAAGAAATTGAAGAAGATATCAGAAGATGGAAAGATCTCCCTTGCATATGGATAGGTAGGATCAAAATAATAAGAAAGGCCATCTTACAAAAATCAATATACAGATTCAATGCGATTCCTATCCAAATAGCAAATTCAATTTTTTACAGATCTGAAAAAAATTCTCAACTTCATATGGAATAACAAAAGACCCAGAATAGCTAAATCAATCATGTACAATAACAGAACATCTGGAGGTATCACCATCCCAGATTTCATGCTGTACTACAGGGCAATAGTAATAAACACAGCATGGTACTGGTATAGAAACAGACCAGTTGACCAATGGAATCGAATTGAAGACCCAGAAATAAACCCACACACCTACAGTCACTTAATTTTTGATAAAGAATCCAAAAACATACAAGGGAAAAAGGAAAGCATTTTCAATAAATGGTGCTGGTCTAACTGGATGTCAACATGTAGAAAAATTCAAATAGTGGTGGTGCACGCCTTTAATCCCAGCACTTGGGAGGCAGAGGCAGGCGGATCTTTGTGAGTTCGAGGCCAGTCTGGTCTACAAAGTGAGTCCAGGACAGCCAGAGATATTCAGAGAAACCCTGTCCAGAAAAAACAAACAAAAAAAAAAAAAAAAACCAAAAAAAAAAAAAAGAAAAATTCAAATAGATCCATACTTATCACCCTGTATAAAACTTAAGTCTAAGTGGATCCAGGACCTCAACATAAATCCAGACACACTAACATTAATAGAAGAGAAAGTGGGGAAAAGCCTTGAACTCATTGGCACTGGTAGCAACTTCCTGAATATAACACCAATAGCTCAGGTACTAAAACAAACAAACAATAAATGGGACCTTATAAAACTGAAAGCTTCTGTAAGGCAAAGGACACTGTCCTTAGAACAAAATGGCAGCCTACAGACTGGGAAAGGATCTTCACCAACCCAATATCTAACAGAGGGCTAATATCCAAAATATATGAAGAACTGAAGAAATTAAACACCAAAAAATCAAATAACCCCATCAATAAATGGGGTACAGAGGTAAACCAAGAATTCACAGAAGAGGAATATCTAAAGGCCAAGAGGGATTTGAGGAAATGTTCAACATCTTTGGTCATCAGGGAAATGCAACTTAAAACAACTCTGAGATTCTATCTCACACCTGTCAGAATGGCTAAGATCAAAAACTCAAATGATAGCACATACTGGCGAGGATGTGGAGAAAGGGGAACACTCCCCCATTGCTGGTGGGAATGCAAACTTGTGCAACCACTTTGGAAATCAATCTGTTGATATCTTAGAAAATTGGGAATAAATCTACCTCAAGACCCAGCCATACCCCTCTTGGGCATATATCCAAAAGATTCTAAATGAAACCACAAGGACATTGCCTCAACAATGTTCATATCAGCTTTATTTGTAATAGCCAGAAACTGGAAACAACTGAGATGTCCTTCAACTGAAGAATGGATAAAAAAAAACTGTGGTTCATTTACACAATGGAATACTACACAGCTATCAGAAATGAGGAAATCATGCAATTCGAAACCAAATGGATGGAGCTAGAAAAGCTCATCCTAAGTGAGCTGGCACAGTCCCAGAAAGATAAACACAGTATGTATTCCTTTATAAATGGATATTAAACATACATCACAGGATAACTATCCTACAACCCACACACCCAAATAGATAGGAATCTAGCATATCTATCCTAGGAAAAATTTTACCCACCAGTGAGTCATTGAATCTGTTGCAAGTTAGTGGAATTCCTTACCCTAGATGGTGTGCCTTATCAAGCTCCAGTACAAATGAAAGCCTTTGGCTCTCACATGAAGCAAGAGCTGAGGGAGTATGATATATGAGGGCCCAACACATAGGAGGAGAAGGAGAGTACTAAGTAGAGGAACAGGGAGGGAGGGAGGGAGGGAAGGAGAGAGGAAGGGAGGGACCAGGAGGGAGGGGGGGAGGAAACTATGTTCTAGAAGTAAATAATATCCAAGAAATCAAGGACTCAATGAAAATACGGAACCTAAGATTTATTGGCATAGAGGAAAGAGAATACTCGCAACTCCATGGTCCAGGAAATATCTTCAACAAAATCATAGAAGAAAACTTCCCAAACCTAAAGAAAGAGATGCCAGTAAAAATCCAAGAGGCTTACAGAACACCAAACAGATTAGATCAGAAAAGAAACTCTTCTCGCCACATAATAATAGAAACTTCAAATGTAGAGAAGAAAGAAAGGATATTAAAAGCTGTAAAAGATAAAGGCCAAGTCACACACAATGGCAGACCCATCAGAATTACACCTGACTTCTCCTCAGAAAGTTTAAAAGCTAGAAGGTCCTGGACAGATGTCCTACAAGCCCTGAGAGAACATAGGTGCCCAGCCAGACTACTATACCCAGCAAAACTCTCTATCAACATAGATGGAGAAAACAAGATATTCCATGACAAAATCAAATTTAAACAATATCTCCCCACAAACCCAGCCCTACAGAAGATCCTAGAAGGAAAATTCCAACACAGAGAAGATAACTACACCCAAGAAAACAGAGGAAATAGAAACCTCCACAGCAACTACACAAAAAGAAACATAAGATGACCAGCTATACCAAAATAATGGGAAATAACAACCCCTGATCACTAATATCAATCAACATCAATGGACTCAACTTGCCAATAAAAAGACACAGACTTACAGACTGGATCTGTAAACAAGACCCATCTTTATGCTGTATACAAGAAACACATCTCACTATTGAAGATAAACACTACCTCAGAGTAAAGGGCTGGGAGAAGGTTTTCCAAGCAAATGGACCCAGGAAACATGCTGGAGTAGCCACCCTAATATCAAACAAAATAGACTTCCAATTGAAGTTAATAAAAAAATAGAGAGAAGGGCATTACATACACATTAAAGGAAATATATACCAAGAGGTCATCTCAATGTTGAACATCTATGCCCCAAATACAAAGGCACCTACATTTATAAAAGAAACACTTCTAAAACTTAAATCACACATTGATCCAAACACTTTAATAGTGGGAGACTTCAACACCCCACTCACAACGATGGACAGATCATCAAGACAGAAGCCAAACAGAGAAATAATGAGTCTAAAAGAGATCATGAACCAAATGGACCTAACAGATATCTACCGAACGTTTCACCCAAACACAAAAGAATACACTTTCTTCTCAGCACCTCATGGAACCTTCTCCAAAGTCAACCATATAGTTGGCTACAAAGATAGCCTCAACAGATACAAGAAAACTGAAATAACCACTTTTATCTTATCAAACCTCCATGGAATAAAGCTGGACTTCAATAGCAAAGAATCAACAGAAAGTCTACACACACATGGAAATTGAACAACTCTTTACTAGAGGACAACTGGGTCAGGGAAGAAATAAAGAAGGAAATCAAAGACTTCTTAAAATCCAATGAAAATGAAGACACAACATACCCAAACCTATGGGACACAATGAAAGCTGTGCTATGAGGAAAGTTCATAGCACTAAGTACCTTCAAAAAGAAAATTGTGACACCTCACATTAGCGAATTAACAGCTAAACTGGGTGAATTGGAAAAAAAAGAAGCAAACACTCCCAAGAGGAACAGAAGGCAGGAGATCATAAAACTTAGGGCTGAAATCAACAACTTAGAAACAAAAAGAAGTATAAAAGAATCAATTAAACCAAGAGTTGGTTCTTTGAGAAAATCAACAAAATAGACAGACCCTTAGCCAAATTAACTAAAAGACAGAGGGAAAAAACACAAATCAACAAAATCAGAAATGAAAAGGGAGAAATAACAAGAGACATTGAGGAAATCCAGAGAATATTTGGATCCTACTTTAAAAATCTATACTCCACCAAATTTGAAAACTTAAGTGAAATGGACAGTTTTCTTGATTGGTTCCACCTACCGAAGCTAAATCAAGGTCAGATAAACAGATTAAACAGCCCTATAACCCCTAAGGAAGTAGAACCAGTTATTAAAAATCTCCCAAACCAAAAAAAGCCCAGGGCCAGATGGCTTTAGCATGGAATTCTACTGGACCTTCAAAGAGGAGCTAACACCAATACTTAAACTCTTTCACAAAATAGAATCTGAAAGAACATTGCCAAACTCATTCTATGAGGCCACAGTCACCCTGATTCTTAAACCACACAAAGACCCAACAAAGAAAGAGAACTTCAGACCAAACTCCCTCATGAACATTGATGAAAAATACTTAATAAAATACTAGCAAACCGAATTCAAGAACACATCAAAAGTATCATACACCATGATCAAGTAGGCTTCATCCTAGGAATGCAGGGATGGTTCAACATATGAAAGTCTATCAATGTCATTCACCATATAAACAAGATGAAAGAAAAAACCCACATGATAATCTCGCTAGATGCAGAAAAAGCATTTGACAAAATCCAACACCCCTTCATGCTAAAAGTTCTGGAGAGAATGGGCATACAAGGGCCGTACCTAGAAATAATAAAGGCAATATACAGCAGGTGAGTTGACAACATCAAATTAAATGGAGAGAAACTTGAAGCATTTCCTCTAAACTCAGGGATAAGATAAGGATGGGCACTTTCACCATATCACTTCAATATAGCACTTGAAGTTCTTGCTAGAGCAATAAAACAACTAAAGGAGATCAAGGGGATAAACATTAGAAATGAAGAAGTAAAATTATCCCTATTTGCAGATGATATGATAGTATACATAAACGACCCCAAAAATTCCACCAGAGAACTCTTAAGCTGATAAACACCTTCAGCAAAGTGGCTGGATACAAAATTAATTCAAAAAAATTAGAAGCCCTTCTTTATACAACAAACAAATGGGCTGAGAAAGAAATAAGGGAAACAACCCCCTTCACAATAGCCACAAAAAACATAAAATACCTGGGGGTAACTCTAACCAAGCAAGTAAAGGACCTGTACAACAAGAACTTCAAGCCCTTGCAGAAAGAAATGGAAGAGGCCTTTAGAAGATGGAAAGATCTCCCATGCTCATGGATAGGTAGGATCAACATAATAAAAATGGCCATCCTATCAAAAGCAATACATAGATTCAATGCAATTCCTATCAAAATACCAACACAATTTTTTATAGACTTGGAAAGAGCTAGTCTCAATTTCATAGGGAACAACAAAAAGCCCAGAATAGCTAAATCAATCCTGTACAATAAAAAAACATCTGGAGGTATCACCATCCCAGATTTCAAGCTGTACTACAGAGCAATAGTTGTAAAAACAGCATGGTATTGGTATAGAAACAGACCAGTATATCAATGGAATCAAATTGAAGATCCAGAAATAGACCCACACACTTATGGCCACCTAATTTTTGACAAAGAAGCCAAAATGGCACAATGGAAGAAGGACAGCATCTTCAACAAATGGTGCTGGTCCCACTGGATGTCCACTTGTAAAAGAATGAAATTAGACCATACTTATCACCTTGTACAAAACTTAAGTCCAAGTGGATCAAAGATCTTATCATAAAGCTGGTAACACTAAATCTACTAGAAGAAAAAGTTGGAGAAACTCTCAAACTCATTGGCACTGGTGACAACTTCCTGAACAGAACACCAACTCAGGACCTGAGACCAACAATCAACAAATGGGACCTCATGAAACTGAAAAGTTTCTGTAAGGCAAAAGTCACTGTCATTCAAACAAAATGGCAGCCTACAGACTGGGAGAAATTCTTCACCAACCCCACATGTGACAGAGGGCTAATATCCAAAATCTACAAAGAACTGAAGAAATTAAATGAAAAGAAACCAAAAAATCCAATCAAACAATGGGGGACAGAGCTAAATAGAGAATTCACAAAGGAGGAATCCCTAATGGCTGAGAGACACTTGAAGAAATGCTCAACATCCTTAATCATCAGAAAAATGCAACTCAAGATGACTCTGAGATTCCATCTCACATAGTCAGAATGGCTAAGATCAAAAGCTCAAATGACATCACATGCTGGCGAGGGTGTGGAGAAAGGGGTACCCTACTCCATTGTTGGTGGAAGTGCAGGCTTGTGCAACCACTATGGAAGTCAGTATGGCGATATCTTAGAAAGCTTGGAATAGCTTTGCCTCAGGACTCAGCCATACCACTTCTGGGTATACACCCAAATGCCTCTTCACAGAATCATAAGGAAGTTTCCTCCTCTATGTGTATAGCAGCCTTATTTGTAATAGCTAGAAACTGGAAGCAGCCCAAATGTCCCTCAAGTGAAGAATGCGTTAAAAAACTGTGGTACATCTACGTAATGGAATATTATTCAGCTATCAGGAACAATGAAATTATGCAATTTGCAGCCAAATGGATGGAACTAGAAAAGCTCATCCTGAGTGAGCTAACCCAGACTCAGAAGGATGCATATGGCATCTATTCACTTATAGTAGGATTTTAGCTATATAGTAGAAGGTTTTACTTTTTATTTATTTATTTATTTATTTATTTATATATATATATTTTCTATTTTTTATTCTTTTTTATCTATTTGTCTGCTTATTTGTTTCTTTGTTTTTTAGTTCTCTCTTCCAGGCAATGAGACACTTTTCACTGGTGGTACTGCCTCATAGACCCCCAATGAATGAGGAGGCTTTGGCCTTCATACGACCTCTTAACTGAGATGAGGGACTGTTATATAAGGACACCCCACCTGAGAGAAATAGGATGGAAGGGTTAGTAGGTAAAGAAAAAAAATGAAATGTGATGTTTCATCCTTTTTCTAGTAATTGTCATAAACTATTTAGGATAATTAAGAAATGCAAACTAATAGTTATGCAAGCCGGTCATTTTGTTATGTACTGTGACAGCCTATTATAGTTATTTTCTAAGCTGATCAGAAATAAAGCTGCTAAGAGAAAAGCAACATCTACTTACCCTAATACAAGAGATAGATAGGGCCTCTTCAAAAACCTCAAGAGATCTGCAGAATATGGCATTCAAAGATGTTTTTGTAACTTTAGGTTTTTTTTATATCAAGACATATCAACTCCTGACAGCACCACCTATTCTACCCCAAGCAGAAGATGAGCATCGAAGAATCTCCAGAGGAAGATGATTAAATTAGTCGCAAGCCTATCTCTTGGTAGGAAAAGCCCCTTGCTCCAACTGTAGACAGAATGCTGTCCAAAAAGGACAAAACTTGGAAGCAGGTAAGTCTACAGCCTAGCTCTGCCAATTCAGGGTAGGCAAGTCCTTCATAACCCCTGTTCTACAATCAATGTCTGTCAGAGAAACGGGTCCAAACGACAGAAGTTCGATGCTGTAATGTATGGAGAGAAAATGGGAACTGTCCAGGCAGCCACCGGTGTGTCATTTCTTAGTTTTGGAAGCTGCAGGCCCTGTACTTCCTATAAAATCAGATATATTTATCCCTCTTAGGTCTCTGAGGTGGTTGAAGAACAGATAGCTAGAGTCTCATAATTAAATTTTGAGTTGTTTAGGAGTCAAGAGAGTGTTATAGATCTAAGAAGATGCTTTTAAAATTGTGTTGCAAGTTAGTATGAATTTTGAGTTATATATAGAACTTTAAACTCATGGAGATGGTTAGATAGTAGAAGGTTAAAGTCAGGTGCCAAATATATATGGACTGGACATTGGGAATGTACACTAAGCCATATAATCCTCATAACTGTGGCCTAATTACCTCCATTGTTTTGTATTATATTCATTATTATAAGAGAAAGAGCCATTTGTTGGACTGAAAGGGGAAACTGTAGGGGGAAATAAGATATACCTTAAACTTAAGAAAAAAAGGGGAAGAGGATGGGTGTTTGAGGGTGGGAGGGTGGGACTGGAGTGGGGGAATAGGGAGGGGACTGCGATTGAGATATAACTTGAAGAAATAAAAAATAAAGGAAAAAAATTGCTCATGTTCACCAAACTGTGATCCTACAATTGATAAATTTCTCAGAATATAAACTTTACTTCCAAGAAAATGATTTCATAGTAAATATTTTTTAACTTGAGATTTTGAGATCTGTCAATTAAAAAATTCCAACCAAAAAAATAAAATAGTTAATAAGCTTAAAAAATATAATAAAAATACAATATAAAATTCTCAAACTATAATTTACCAAAGGTATACTTGCCTTACTGGCATGAAAGAAAAATGGCCTTAATTTCAGATTAGAATGTTAGACTGCAGGTGGTCACATAGATTACAGAAAATTAATAGCAGCTTAATAGTTCTTTTATTTATTTATTTATTTATTTATTTATTTATTTATTGTAGAGGTATAGGATATTTCCATGGTTTGGCATTAAAAAGCAGGTAACAGGTTTAAAACACTGTAAATAAATTAAAGGTTACAGCTGTTCAACCTGGTTTTACAAACCTCCAAGAGTTGAAAAAACTTAGAGCTAAGGTAAAATACATAAAAGGCGTGATGTTAGCCCAAGCCTTCAACTCCAGCAAAAACAGGAGGAGCACTATAGAATTAGTTGTCTTATAAATTCTAGAGTTACAAGGAACAGGGTGGTGATGGTGCACACCCTTAATCTTGACACACTAGAGACAGAAACAGGCAGATCTCAGAGCTCAAGGTCAGCTTGATACAAAACAAGCTCTAAATAGAGAAAAACTTCGATCAAGGGGTGGTGAAGCACATCTTTAATCCCATCATGGATTTGATCCCAATACTTAGAATGCAGAGACAGGCACATAGAATTTGGAAGGATTTAAGTTTAAAAGCTACTTGCAAAAGGCATGCTGTAATTCAAACAAATTGTCCTTTGAGATCTCAAAATATATACACTAAAGGTTTGTTTAGCTCCAAAATATCAAAATAATTTCTTCTTTAATCCGGATTGAAAAATACTTTATATATTGTCAAAAAAACAAATTTGCTCCAGGAAAATTATTACCTGACCCCTCCCCCCCCACAAAAAAGGTAATTGTCCCAGAGTTAGGATTAGGGCAGGGCTCTGTTCTTATCTTTCCAGGAGATTTAAAGCATCCATTCAAGGAATCCAGGGACAACTGCACAACGGAAACCTCAGCAGAAAACAGATCAGACATGGAAGAAGATGAGTGGCTCAGAAGATCCAGCCTTGGAGACTTCTTCAATAGCTGTTTCCTCAAAAGTCTACAACCACAACAACTCAAAATCGCTAAGATCGTTCAGCACCACAGACTGCTCCAGCCAGAAATTCCTTAAAGCCCTAAAGATCAGCTTCTGTCTAGGAACTTCTTGGCGCATCTAAATAGCTGAGCACAAAAGGACTGAACATCAAATGATTCTATTAACATTTTTAACCATGTTTCCATTTGTATTTGGGCCCCAACCAGGTTTACTATGTCCCAAATCAGCAGGAAGTCATTTTAAGAGGGCAAAGTCCCATTCCCAGAAGGTGGAGAGGGTGTTTCCACCCCCTTTGGTTATTTGATGTATAATAGAAAATTTTGTTATTTAGGGAAAGAGACTACAAACTGTTAAATGGTCTTGTTAAATGGGTTTTGGAGGTTAGACCCAGGGACTTCTCTCTTTTTCTTTTCTGTATCCTTCTTTCTCTCCTATGTAGGAGTGAACAGACTTGAGAAAAAATGGGATATAGACATAGTATAGGAAAGATCAAGAAAAAAGGACAGATTATTTAATATGCCCTTATACCTTTGTATATTGATACAAAATTCATATTATATTTGGCTAAATTGGTATTGATCATTGTATATTGATGCAAAATTAAGATTGTATTGGGCTACATAGGTATTGATCTTTGCATATTGATACAAAATTAAGATTATATTTGGCCACATTGATATTGATCTTTGTATATTAATACCAAATTAAGGCTAACTCTTTTTAAGGTATTGTACCTAGGTAATGCTTAAAAATGAAATGTGAAGTTTTGGCCTTTTGCTACCAACTGTCATAAACTGTTTAGGATAATTAAGAAATGCAGCCACTGGTATGTCATTTCTTAGTTTTGGAAGCTTCAGGCCCTGCACTTCCTATATAATCAGATATTTTATCCCTCTCAGGTCTCTGAGGTGGTTGAAGAATAGATAGCTAGAGTCTCATAGTTAAATTTTCAGTTGTTTAGGAATCAAGAGGGTGTTCTGGATCTAAGAAGATATTTTTAAAATTGTGAGGCAAGTTAATATGAAAGCTGAGTTAGATATAGAACTTTAAACTCATGGAGATGGTTAGATAGTAGAATGTTAAAGTCAGGTGCCAAATACATATGGACTGGACATTGGGAATGTATGCTAAGCCATATAACTCTTATAATTGTGGCCTATTTATTTCTGTTGTTTTGTATTGTATTTATAGTTATAAGAAAAAGAACCATTTGTTGGACTGAAAGGGAGAGCTTTGAGGGGAACAGGAAATACCTTAAACTAAAAAAAAAAAAGAAGGGAAGAGGATGGGGGGTTTAGGGGGAGGAGAGTGGAAGGGTGGGACTGGAGGGGGGAGTAGGGAGGGGATTGTGATTGAGATGTAACTTGAAGAAATAAAAATAAATTATTAAAGAAAGAGACAGACTTTGCAGCTCAAGTAAAAAAAAAAAAGAGCCCATTAGTAATGAAAATCAGAAAGAGATTTATGCAGTGTGGAAACGTGACAACGGAACAAATAAAAAGTCCAGTTATCTCCACGTCCATCTTTCATGTTCTGTAGTAAGGTTTAGATTTAAACACAAAGCAAGAGGTATGCGTCACATGACTGCTCTGATTAGTGTATGGTCTGCCCATTACAGACCCATTCATCATCTTCTGGGCTGTATTATCTCCTGCAAGGTTTCTGAAAAGTTGTAAGAAGTGTGTGCTTTAAAACTGTACAAGACAACTGGAGTATATGTATCTCATCTGCTATCATCTATTGATTCTCCTTTGTTGTTGATATTATCCTGGTCCTCAGTGTAATGGCTGACTTTTATTGAACTCTGAACATTTTGTACCCTTTGTTATGAGACACCCTCTGGTAAAAGCCAGGGCTGTTTTACTGCTGAAGAGTGATGGAGGAATTCGAGGCTCTTTCTGTTAGACCTCTGATGTGATCCTGCCATGACTGGGAAGAAAATATGCACAGTATTTCTGCTCCTCCCGTAGTCTCCATTGAGAGCAAGGAAGGACAAGGATGGCTTTGGCAACACCGGTAGTGGGGACTCTTCCTTGTCTAATACAAGCAGTGAAGCAAAGAGCTGCTCTGTTGCCACCAGAAAGGAGGTGGGAGAGCAGAATCCCCACATGGCCTTCAGTGACATGATGAAGGAAATAGATTGAGGTTACTGTATAGGGATAAACATCTCAGATTTCCATTTACTCTTCTTTGGTGCTTCCTTGGTTACACTGGAGGGCTGAAAAGCTTCATGGTATAGCTTACACTATCAACCAGCCTCTGAATGGGAAGGGTGGCTCTAATTCTTCTTCTTCTTGCATAAGGTGGTACTATATAAATTTCATGTCTTCCACATTTGTCTTTTTTTCTAGTCTTGTGGCAATACAGGGTTTGTGTGTCTTAACCTGGAGTCTTTATTATTTACTTTCATTAGTGTTATCAGATTCCCAAATTCATCATACTAGATATAAATTCACCATTCTTTTATTCTTTGAGTCTTGTGGTCTCTAGAGGTCTGCATTTTTCTTTTTTTTTCTTCTTTTAATTTTTATTTTACACATAGTGCACAGGAGTCTATGCTGTTAATGAAAGAAATAGTGAGAAGATGCATGTACCATGTGGATCAATGTTACTTTGGGTTGTGGGAAAATGTCTGTTGCCTGGACTAAAGGTCTGAATAAATTCATGTTTTTCCTTTCCAAAAAAAAGAACTTCAAGTCCTTGAAGAAAGAAATTGAAGAGGCCATAAGAAGATGGAAAGATCTCCCATTCTTATGGATAGGTAGGATCAACATAATAAAAATGTCCATCCTACCAAAAGCAATATATAGATTCAATGAAATTCCTATCAAAATACCAACACAATTCTTTATAGCCCTGGAAAAAGCAATTTTCATTTTCATATGGAACAACAAAAAACCCAGAATAGCTAAATCAATCCTGTACAATAAAAAACATCTGGGGGTATCACCATCCCAGATTTCAAGCTGTACTACAGAGCAACAGTAATAAAAACAGCATGGTACTGGTATAGAAACAGACTAGTGGATCAATGGACTTGAAATGAAGACCCAGAAATGAACCCACACACCTATGGTCACCTAATTTTTGACAAAGAAGCCAAAACCATACAATGGAAAAAGGACAGCATCTTCAACAAATGGTGCTGGTCCAACTGGATGTCCACATGTAAAATAATGAAATGAGACCCATACTTATCACCTTGTACAAAACTTAAGTCCAAGTGTATCAAAAACCTTAACATAAGACCGGACACACTAAATCTACAAGAGAAAGTGGGGAAAATCTCGAACACATTGGCACAGGTGACAACTTCCCGACCAGGACACCAACAGCTCAGGATCTAAGACCAACAATCAATAAATGGGACCTCATGAAACTGAAAACCTTCTGTAAGGCAAAAGACACTGTCATTCGAACAAAATGGCAGCCTACAGATTGGGAGAAAATCTTCACCAACCCCACATCTGACAGAGGGCTAATATCCATAATTTACAAAGAACTCAAGAAATTAAATGCCCAGAAACCAAATAATCCAATTAAAAAATGGGGAACAGAGCTAAACAGAGAATTCACAAAGGAGGAATTCCTAATGGCTGAGAAACACTTGAAGAAATGCTCAGTATCCTTAATCATCAGAGAAATGCAACTCAAGACGACTCTAAGATTCCATCTCACACCTTTCAGAATGGCTAAGATCAATAGTTCAAATGACAGCACATGCTGGCAAGGGTGTGGAGAAAGGGGAACCCTCCTCCATTGCTGGTAGGAGTGCAGGCTTGTGCAACCACTATGGAGGTCAGTCTGGCGATATGTTAGAAAACTTGGAATAGCTCTGCCTCAGGACCCAGCCATACCACTCTCGGTATACATCCAAATGACTCCTTACCGAATCACAAGGAAATTGCCTCATATATGTTCATAACAGCCTTATTTGTAATAGCTAGAAACTGGAAACAACTCAGATGTCCCTCAATCGAAGAATGGATTAAAAAACTGTGGTACATCTACACAATGGAATACTACTCAGCCATCACAAATAATGAAATCATGCAATTTGCAGACAAATGGTTGGAACTAGAGAAACTCATCCTGAGTAAGCTAACCCAGACCCAGAAGGATGCACATGGCATCTATTCACTCATAGTCGGATTTTAGCCATATAGTACAGGGTAACTATACTACAATGAATGCACCAAAGGGAACATGAAGATAGACTTTTTTTTCCTGTCAGTGAGACACTTTGCCTTAGTGGTGCTGCCTTGTAGGCCCCAGTGTATGAGGAGGCTCTTGGCCCTCATATTACTGCTGAAATGGGGTGGGGGACTGTTATGTAGAGACATTCTACTCCAGAGGAGGAACCCACTAGCAATGGAGGAGGGTTCTCCTTTCTCCACACCCTCTCCAGCATGTGCTGACATAGGAGCTTTTGATCTTAGCCATTCTGACAGGTGTGAGATGGAATCTCAGAGTCATCTGGAATTGCATTTCTCTGATGATTAATGATACTGAGCATTTCTTCAAGTGTCTCTCAGCCATAATGAATTCCTCCTTTGTGAATTCTCTGTTTAGCTCTGTTCCCAATTTTTGGTTGGGTAGGGGGTAGAGGGTGGGATAGCTGGACTGGGAGGGGTGGAAAGAGGCCACTACAATGGAGATATAACCTGAAGTAATAAAAAAACAAAAACAAACAAACAAAAAAAAAAACAACTACATTCCAAGATAAGTACTTGTTTGTATTCTAGCCATCCATTTTTTTAAACAACCTAATTGGATTCTAATTAAGAATTTTAAACTGGGTAGAATTATAATACTTAAACAGTTTAAAGACTATTTGTTCTTAAATATTTTGTTCTCAGGCTTAGTTCACCACACAGTATCTTAATGTATGGTGATATAGACCTAACATAATGTTTGTAAATGTTTATGAGTCTTTTCAGTATGTTATCCATTCACACATAATGCTTATGTATCTGCTAGGAAGACAAGAAATTCTATTTTGAACATAATAAAGATCATCTGTGAAGCCATTTTTAATGTTCAAAGTGAAAAATTAGATTTTTAAATGAATATTTATGTCTTAAAATGATAAAGAAAAATAAAATTCTTGCTCTCATTAAAAAAACAAAAAAGAAAGAAAAGTTTTCGCAATCTTCCCAAATAGTGCCACCAGCTAGGGACCAATAATTGAAACATGAGCCTATGGTGTTCATTTCATATCTAGACCACAATAACACATTGTGACATTCCTAGAATTGTCTTAATAGGATTGTTTCTGAAAGCTCATCAGACCCTCAGTCTTCTTTGAGGGCTGAGTTTGCCAGAGTGAGTTTTCTCCATGCTAGAGATTTTGGTTGGGAGGACCAAAATTAATATCCACTGGATAAACTCTGAGCATCTCACCCATTTCAACCTCCAGCTTCAAACTGAAATATATTTTTCCTGATGTACTCCCAGGTTCAATTTTTAGATCTTTGCAGATAAGTGTGAAAAAAATCATTATCCAATATACTTCCACAATAGTTCCCCTAAAATGTGAACTCTGTATGTAAAATACTTTTTTTTGTAGACAGATATCATTTGCCAATATCCATATCTTAAAAGAAAACATAGTTGACCTATCCTTTTGTCTTATACTTATGAACAACTCTACTCACAGACAAGTTGCTTATAAATTGTATCTCTCATGACGTGCCAATTGAGGGTTTTTGGATGCTAGCAATCACACAATGATTCAATTCTTCTTACTTTAAAATAAACTCTTCAGATTTGCAGATGGGTAGAAATATGTTGCTACTTCAGAACATGGAGTTAATAGTCTTAAGACAAAGAAAAAATCCCAAGCATTTCAAAGGCAGATCGGAGTGAGCAGGTAATAAGTAAGCCACTCTCAGTTGCTGTTACCTAAACAACAATATGTGTTGCTTATTAATCTGGACCTCACAGGGATGCAATCAAGGAACATTACTGCTGTGTTTACTGGTTTGCATAATTGTGTATTTCAAAATTCATTTTATTCAACAGACATTGTCACGAATGGTGATAAAGATCCATGTGGTCACCTCAGATTAACTACCAGATAAAGGGGAAGTTGAACCAAGGAGAAAAGAGACAATCTCTCACTGAAAATAAAACTATTAAAGTAGAGATGGGCTCATAGAATGGAAATAATTTACCTCCTTAAAGATGGACCTTTTAAGAACAAAGCAGAGGTCACACAAATGTCATTCCATCTCTTCGTTTTAGGCAAAACCACATTCAAAGCTCCAGATCTATGTTAAATTTAATGATACATTCCAAAGTCCAATGATATTACTTGGATGATACTTCTGAAATTAAATTGTCTCGATGGAATGTTTGTGTAAAGAACAGGAAATAGTGTGCTTTGGGACATGCCATTGCTTGCTGCTGTTTGTTTTCTGTTTACATGCCCACATTGCAGGAACCCAAAGTCTGCCAGTTGTGCCTGTCCCTTCAGCTCCTCCCATAGGACAGAGTCTTGCTCCAAAGCATTCTCTCTAAGGCTGAAGGAATGCAGGTGTGGGAATGCACAGGTCACCAGGTTACAATAGGCTTGGTTTCAAGTCAGACCCAATCAACATTTGTGATGGAAGTCCTCCTTTCTTGATAGGGTAAATGATGACTCCTGATTTATGCCAGGGCAGTTCTGAAGTGTGGATTTGTACTTATCTTTATGCAATGAAATTGGTGTTTTTTTATACCCCAATGGTATTAAGATCTGTGATGGGCCTAGTTCTGTATTCAGGAACCATGTAGGATGTTTCATAAGAAAGAGATTCCAGAGTCCTCCTTCTTCAAAGCTTCACTCTGCGTAGCTCAGGGTACAGCCAGAAAATTTGGAATTTCCATTTCTGAGAATTGCCTAAGAGAGTTTGACACACAGCTTAAGAAACACTGTTTTTTTGATTATCTACTCACCAAAGAGCTACATTTCAGTATTTCACAAATGTATTAGAACTGGGTTGGTAGTAGCTCACTGGAGCATAACTTGCCTTGCCTACATGAGACGTCTCTGTCTTCTAGTGTGTTCCCTGCTCTCCTTTATCAGCGCTTCCATTTCACTACAGAGAAGCTTATTCACATCCTAGGTTAGAGTTATTTCGAGGAATTTAATTTATTTGTTTGTTTTATGTGTCTCTGGTATTTTAATAAAAATGTGTTTTAATTTTGAGAATTAAGAGAGAGAGAGAGAAAGTAGAAAGAGAGAGACAGACAGATAGACAGGTTTAGCTAGGTGGTGGTGGTATACACCTTTAATGCCAGCACTTGGGAGGCAGAGAGGCCCAAGGATCTCAATGAATTTGAGTCCAACCTGGTCTACAGAGTGAGTTCCAGCACACCCAGAGCTACACAGAGAAACTCTGAATTGAAAAACCAAGAAGAAAGAAAAAAGAAAAATAAGAAACAGTGGTTTAAATGAAAATATTTTCCTTCTTACTCATCTGTTCTTCCCCTTTAAGAAAATTCAATAGAATGTTGTATTTGACTATGGATGGAATGTAGAAGGACATATAGACAGCGGATCTGTGGCATACATATTCCTAGCTCTAGAATGCACAGGCCTCGGTTTCCCCCTTTGTAAAATGGGGATAAATTACTAACTATTGTTAATAGGTAATTGTGAGGGTTCAATGAATGAACCCTGCAGTGTTCTAGGCAATGTGTTGTACAGAGCTGGCTAAAATTATTTTTCCATTTCCTCTTCTTGTCTCCTTCACAATGAAGTTCTATTGTCTTTGTGGCTTGCTATTTTTCCAGGATACTTGGAAACTTCCCTGGGAGGAAAGATGGCATGGCAAATCAGTGATGAACAACAGCTCAGAAAACTGTGATGTAATCAGACAACATGGCTGGAGTATTTTATAAAGGACAAATGATATTTCATTTAATACCAGCATGAAGAGTGTCCTGTTGTATAAAGGCACCAGCAATGACACATCCTGATATGTATTTTTGAGCTGGAAGATTTTTTTCCATATGCTTGATTTGGGGGGGGTATTTGTATATAACAAGAATTCATGGCAATATTATAAAAATTGAACTCTATTAGGAAAAGTCTAACATGTGACTCAAGGCAGTGCTATTCAAGCTGGGTCATTTGAGTTGGTGCTGTGGAAAGGGCACACTATGTAAAATGAGAATTGTGAACTAAGGGATTTAGATATAATTAGTGACAGCATGACAGACAACAAGTGCAAGTGTGAAGTTGTGTTAAAGAAACAGGAGAGCAAAACCTTTGAAATTCATATGTATAAAAATCATGCACATGAATTTCTTAATATTTAATCATATAGCTGGGTGTGATGGCCGAATCCTTTAATCCTAGCTCTTGGGAGGCAGAGGCAGGCAATCTCTGAGTTCAAGGCCAGGCTGCTCTACTAAGAGAGTTTCAGAATACCCAAATAAGAGAGTTTCAAGATACCCACAGCTACACAGGAAACCCTTGCCTCAAAAAATGTAATAGTAATAAGAATAATAATTGCATATTTGCAAAGCAGAAATGTGGTTTGGCTTTTTTGTTAAATTTCAAACTGAAGTGATAATGAACAAATACTTCTACAAAAATCATTGTATGATATTAATTTGTAAAGATGTGTAGAAAGTTTGACAAGGTAAGTTCATAGCTTGAAGATACCAACCAACTCTTGGCCTCAGGGTAATAGACACAGAAAAATTATCACCTGTGGAAATCAAAACCCACATTTCTGATTCCACCAGTGTCCCATCCCTATCTGTACCTTCAGTTGCAGTTTTAGTGTGCCTCACCTCCGGTAGAAGCTGCCCCACAGGAGATGTGAGTGCAGAAGGGCCTCCAACCAGGGAGACCACACCATTGCAGTCTACAGCACTGTGCATCTTCCCATTCATGGGTAAAGTGGGTATCCCCCGGGAGGCACGGCTGGCCTGGCTGACATTACTGGGACGCCTTTCTCCATGTCTGTGTGGCACAAACAGAGAGTCTCTTCTACTGTCGTTGTCCTCAAACGTGCTGTGTTCATCGTCTGCAAAGTCATTTTCAGAACCAATATCCTTCACTCGACCTTTGAAGCTGAAAAGGCTTGCTCTACTGTTGCGTCTTGGAGAGAAAAGGGAGCCTCGGATGCTCAATAGAGACTAGAAATAACCAAAAGAAACAAAACAGATGAAAGAAAGTTAGAAAATGACTTGACCTGGTGGTTTATATTTGCTGTCTCAGGATGTATCCTAGGCTATTTCAGGATAAGTCACTGGACAT
Organism: Lophiomys imhausi; assembly: GCA_907164525.1. Taxonomy (NCBI): domain Eukaryota; kingdom Metazoa; phylum Chordata; class Mammalia; order Rodentia; family Muridae; genus Lophiomys; species Lophiomys imhausi. The sequence continues at coordinate 2,520,419 of CAJQZJ010033126.1, read as the reverse complement.
AAGCTGAAAGCACCCTTCCTGTGCTAGGTGCTCACCTCTTCCATTTACTTTCTGCCTTTTTTCCTTCTGTTCTATCATTTTCATTGTTAAAAGCACTCCCACAACACTGTCTAGTCTTATTACTGATGTCTGGAACAGCAGTACTTGCTAGACCATTCTCTTAGAATTGAGTTTCACTTTTCTCTTAGAATTGAGTTTCACTTAACAATTCAATGGAAAGTAATTAAACACACACCTACATTTAGGCCTTTTGAAGCTCAAAATAGATGCAATGAGAGCTCACAAGTGACCACGCCCTGAGGCAGACCCTCCCTTGAAGTAATTCAAAGCTGGCTTGCTGGTAGACCTGCATAATTATAGTACAGTAGCAGCTTCTCTCCTTCATTTTATAATGGCCTTCATGAATAAATTAAACAAATCAAGCTGAAATAACTGTATGATTCATTTCCTGATTTTCACTTTTCTGTCTCAAGAAATCTGAACAACAGGATATTAGCAAAAAACAAAACATCTTCAACTAAGAATCTCATACCCGGCACTTAACATTTTCTAAATGATGGCCTGTCTACATCAAGGTCTTTTCTTGACCATCATTGACCAACAAGAATGAATTGTCTTCTCCCTGCTTTAATCTATATTTATAACCTCTCCTACACGTTTTCACTTGACTAATATCCATTTCTCTGCTGTTCATAGCACCCTGCAACTTAAGAAAAACTACTTGATTTTGAATCATTTAATTTCTGAGGCCTTAGTCTAATCCATGGCTCTAGAAGCGGGGCCACATCTCAAATCCAACCAACTAGAGCACTTCATACCTGTAATATATGGAATGGTTTAGAGAGAAACATATGGTATTGCTTGGACCACTGAGAATCAATAATTCCTTTTCCAACAGTGGAGAAAGAGAGGTGGATTTTCAACTGGGTCGAGATTATTGGCTCTAAGAGCTAGAGTGGGCATCATGCTACACACATGGGAGAAACCTGGGCTGACATATGAAGAAAGACATGGATAGGCCTGAGTCCTTACCTATACCTTGCTGTCTTAGTCACTGTTCTATTTCTATGAAGATACACCAGGACCATCTCTAATGAAAGAAAGCATTTAGTTGGGCACTTGCTTGTACCTTCAGAGTCTTAGTTCGTTTTCATCATGGTAGTGAGCATGACAGCATCCTGGCAGATACTGAAGCAGTTCTAGTACAAATCAATTCATAGGCAGAGAGATTCTACTTCCTGGTACTCATAGATTTTTTTAGCCATATCAAAACACAAAGTGCCTTTAGTCCAACTTCAAAAGTCTCTGTAGTTTATCACAGTGTCAAGGGTGCTTACTATCCAAGGTCCAAAATATTTTCTGAGACTCAAGGCAACTGTTATCCCCTGTAAAATCAAACCCCCGCTCTTGCCTAAAACTACTCAAAGACATTATTTATATAATCTAACAGTCCTGTTCTTTCCTTAAGCTATTCTGCATTGTATGACTATATTTTTAATAGAAATAACACAAATTCTATAATTTAATATAAGTTTAATCTTTTTCCTCTTTAAATGACTTAAAACCAAATACAATTTTGTATCTATGACATTCTTATATTCCTTAATAACACTAAGTATTCTTCCAATTTTCATTTAGGTAATATTTTTTCTTCAATTATCTTTTAGATAATAATCTTTTGAGCTATTTTTGAGTAAGAAAGGTATAAAAATATTTAAAAGGAAATAAAGAAAAAATTCATGTATATGTAACACTTTTAGAAGAGCTTATATGTTAACTTATAGTACATCATAGATGAATTGAGGGAGATAATTTCAATAAAATTATACATGATGTATCTCATGATTAAAAGGTTAATTAAGAACAGAAATTATATATAAGAGCTAGCTACATTACAAATAACCAAGCCATGTCTTTCTCCATATGTCAGCTCAAGTTGCCTCCTTGTATGTGGCAAGATGTCCACTGTAGCTCTTAAGAGTCATCAATCTTAACAACCCCAATCGTAAAGGTACCTATCTTTCCCAACAGTTGGAAAAAGAGAAATATGTTCCCAATGGGTCAAGCAGAATCCCATGCCTCTCTTTGAACCATTGCTTATACTACAGACATGCTTACAATAATTTTATAAACTTATAGTATTAAAAATGCTGTGATGCAAATGAAAGATAGACAAGAAGACACAGCCTCCCCATAAGTGACTCTCCAAAAACATAACTTCTGGCTTATCACAAACATGGACGCAAGTGTGATGTGAGGAGATGACCTGGTTCTTAGAGAACTTTCAGAAGAGAATATAAAGATTAGCTTGAGATTTGACTGGAGAGGCACTCTTGGCTTCCTCCCCTTCCTTCTCCCACACTTACAAGTCAGAGATGTCTAAGAAATATTTCCACCCACTCTGCTGTGAAAATCACAATTTTGTAGGAAAAGCTTATATTATGTATTTTTTGGTATGAAAGCAGAAGCTGTAATCAATACAATCTCCTCTCTATTACATCATTATAAAGCACAATTTCTTAATAATTTGTGATCTTTGAACTTGAAAATACCTCACAAAAGCTAAGAGGCTCCTACCACTGAATCCAGGTAAAATCTCTTTACTTAGTTTGACCTTTTCAGTATTACTTCCAGAACTTTCAAAGTAGGGTTAGTGCAATAACTGGGTGCTTCCTCAGCCTCTGCCTCCCTATTTCCCTCAACTCCAATCTTGTTCCCTCTGTGCCAGAACAATGTCCAAGAATGGAGTCTCGTGAAGAGATTTTTGAGTGCTTTTGAGAAAACAAAACAAAACAAAACAAACAAACAAACAAAAAACCAAGACAAGAGTCTTGTGACCTCAGTTTCTTCAAAATCATGACATTGTTCTTGGATTATGATTTCTTGCCCTGCCCAGGTGCAGTGGATTGGAGTGAGTTTACTTCAGATTATTAATTACTACTGGCAATTACTACTTGTTTATATGCCTCTATGGAAAACATGTTTCTTTGTGGAGCTCGTCTACCACTTGTGGCTTGCCCTTGTGATTGTACACTTTACTCATGTGACTCCTCTTAACCCTCAGAGCATAAATTGTCTGATGCTCTGAATAAAGTTGCCTATTGCATGAGATGGTAGTCTGACTCATTAATCGGCTCCATTCTCCCAGGTCCCACTCCCTCTAGAGTAGTAAACACTTCTTCATCTTTTTTGCAGTCTGTTGACTATTTTTTTAAATTAGGCAAGTACTTTTTAAGCAGTTCATTGTATTTATAGAGTTCATTATATTTATTGCTTAAGAAATAAATATGAAATTGAGTGAAACATGGCAGGTGATTTATGGCAGTGATCTCTTACAATGTCCAACCTGCTGGGAAACAGACACAAGGAGAGGTGTACAGATATTACAAAGGAAATTCTACATCTGTGAGAAAACACAGAAAGAACAGGGACAGCATCACGGTTCCCAAGCATAATGCTCAAACTAGGATTAATCTGCTCGGATTTGCAATAAGACAAATTGAAGTGAATATCTGCAGTGCCCAGGGATATGAAGCGTCAATTTAGGATCTACTTTATAATTTACACAAAATTAAGTTCAGGAGTAAGCAAAATGATCTTCCTTTTCTCCTTGCCCTTGATCTCTCCTTAACTCTCTCCCTCTATTTCCTTCTTCCCTCCTTCTCATTTTTTTCAAAATAATCATACTTTTAAGAAGAGAGTTCAACATTTAAGGGACTCATATTTACCAATTGATATTTATATAAATAGAACCATAAGGATTGCGGCAGCAAAATAAAAAGTTATTTTTCTTTGGTGACAAAAATTATACTTAATTTGAATTCACCAGAGTTTATGTGAATTCAGCTGACCTACCAAAATGTGCATATATATTAACTACAAGCTCAAGTGAAACTCTTTGATGATATGAAGAGGAAAAAAAATCCTACATGTCTTTATACTTTAAAGGGAATCAAATTATACATTTCATCATCAGTTTTAAGAGATGCTTTTCAGGCTTCCTGAGAAAGCAGAAAGTCCATGGGTTTCCGTGTCAGATTAAGTTTGAATGCTATCTTAGCCTTATAACCCTGACATCAGATGATTCTTTAGCTCATCCAAGCCAAATCTACAGTCCAAGCCATACTCTTCTCTCTGTCCAGTTGTTAACACTGATTTTGAGTGGGCAAAATTAATGCCTATGATGTAAGCCATCCACATGGTAAGTCTGGAGCATGCTGGCAGTCTGTTTGAGAGCAGGCTGACAGTTGTAGTGCCAGGAGAAACCTACAGTTCTTGAAAGCCCTAAATCTAGTGCAGGCTTGGCTGCAGGACAGGCCAATAACTGTAGTAGAGAGGCATTCTGTTAACTCCTCATATTTCAGAGGGCTACAGTCACGTACATCTTGACTGAGGACATATTGTTTGAGACAGTCAGCATCCTGTCAGTGTCTGGCTGGGAGATAGTCACGAGAGTCACTCATAGAGAGGTGGCGGTTCAGACAGAGAACTGTGGACAAGTTTAAGCCACAGGAAGGATGGGCTGTAGAGAGTGTTGTGATTGCTGCCCTGTTCTCTTGTGGTAAGGAACCAGTCAGCTTGGAGAGAGGTTTGGAATAGCTCAATTGAACCAGCCAGCGAGAGTTCAGAAAGAGCTAGAAAGGCTTAGGAATGGCTCTCATCTCATCCCTTCTTGTGAGGAAATAAAAACAACAGTTTTATAAAACAACAGAGGGGTCAGGGAGAAATTAACACATGCCTCTCAGTAATTACCCTAATGTAAGGTGTCTTAACTCTCCAAACAGAATATGTATAGTGGCTAAAAGGAATAAAAATCAAGATTCACCTATTTGCTAGTCACATGAGACTCAAGTCACTAGAAAAGACATAAACAGAGAGGAAAAAGAAGGAGACTCAAAGAGGCAGAGAGGGTAAATGGAATTGGTGGGTGAATATGGACAAGGTCTTCTATATGCATATGTGAAAAATGCCACAATGAAATCATTTTTTGTACAGTTAGCAGAAGGAAATAGGTTTCAAAATAGATAAATGTGTGCATAAGATAGGCACCCAACAAATCACACAGCCTCTCCTCTTTCTATCTGAAAATTTGCCATAATAATTAAATTAGTACCTACCTAGTTTTGTCATGAGATGCTTAAAGAACTCATATTGAAAGTATGAATGCAAACACTTTGTTGTCACTGTCGCTGGAATTATATGAATACTGCAGTTTCTTTTACTCACTTGAACTTGTCCTCCAAGGAAGTGTGTATTTCTGGGAATTCTCTTGGTAATTTTAAACAACCAAGGGACTTAAATAGTGAAATTTCAACAGGTTGGTTGAGCACATAAGCAAGAGGCATGCAGAAAGCATTTTCTTGTAATATGTAAATCAGGGCATTCTTTGAATTCTAGCACCAGACACAGAAAATCAAGCTCAGTCAAACATAACTGCTAGTTAGGGGCATGAATCTTCCTTAGCGTCTGTCTGCCTGTGACTCTTGGCAATACTTGAGAAAAGATTTTGCTTCAGCTCCTTTTGAAACAATGAATAATTCACATTACATGAGAGCTTTCACAGGGATAGGAGCACGGCACAGATGGTCCAGAAGCATCCCTGGTCCACTTCTAGGCACCAGCCACTCAGAAAACATGCAGCTCACTGGGTCCAGGCACAGTAGCTAAGAAGGGAGGAGGACCATCTGTGATCATTGCCCAAGTGGGACACTGCCCGGAAAGTCTCAAATCTTTAACAAAACCTCAAAACTACAAACCTTCCCAAGCTCAGTGTGCTATGAAAATGCCTTCCTGTGCTTCCAAAAACAGTTATAAAACTCACAGAATCTCTGAGATGTCAACCCAATCCTTGATGCTCATTACCATGGTAGAAGTGTGCGAATCTCAAGAAGGAAGCTTCACCCCTCCAAAAACACTGGCGCAGACTTAAAAAGAAACCCTGTTATGAAAGTGGAATCTATTTCATCTTATTTGTTTGTTTGTTTGTTTGTTTTATTTACCTGATGTGGAGAAGAAAATCTCTTCTCGTAGGTCAGTCTGCTGCCTTCTAGGGAAAACCGGAAGCCTTTTTTCCGAATGCTGTCTTCAGAGGCAGATTTCCGCACCGCGTCCTCCTTCTCTTCCTCTCCAGCCTGCTCTTTCTGTTTCTTTTTCTTTCTTCTGTTTTTCAGTTCCTTTTCACTCTTGGAACTCAGCTTTGATGCTACTGAAGAACTCTCCGAGAAGACGCCCATCCCACCTGCTCCACTGAAGTCTCTGGATTCTGCAGATGCTGCTGCGGCTGCTGCCTAGTAGGGCACGACGCAAGCATACGTTGTACTCAGCCTTCAACGTCACACATTTACTGCTTCATTTAGGTAGAATACAAAGATTGTGACGTAAGAATAGGTTGTGCACAGCCTTCAACGTCACACATTTACTGCTTCATTTATGTAGAATACAAAGATTGTGACGTAAGAATAGGTTGTGCACAGCCTTCAACGTCACACATTTACAGCTTTGTTTATCTAGACATTGAAATCCAATTCTGCATTCCTTTCCGTACTTTGGAAAACAGGAGTTTTTCATTAACGAAAGAATAAAAACATGTAAGTAGACACATATGATTGATAAAAATCTAATTCTGATCTCATGTGCCACTCTAATTATCTCCTAACATGAACACAGCAAACATAGCATCTCCCATGTGATCAAAGCAAGATTTAAAGACAAATTTAAGTATTAAAGTTTGTTATTTACAACTCTCAGGTATTTGTTTTTTGTAATACCCAACAATGACTACCAGACTGAGTTATCAAATTAAACTCAGCCAAGTATTTATCTATTAAGCTTTTTATTTTTTTTTACTTTACTTTTTTAATTAGGAAATGTGCAAGCATGTCACAGACTGTATATTAGGGTACCCCAGGATGCCAGTGTGAATTTGTAAATGGTAACCATATGGCTTTAAAAGAAATACAGTGTTCAATGTTGTTGCTGCTACTTCAGTCTACTTTTTTATTTTTGGCCTTCCTTATAGATTGAATGATAATGGCATAAAAATATGCATCCAAAAGACAATAAAAGACAAAAATCAGGCAGCTGAGTTACCAAATGTCATGAAGTCAAACAAGTATATTTAGAAAACCATTTGCCTTATTTTGAAGCTCACCAAGTCTACATTAAGAGTTTTCAATATAAGAAGCTGAGAATGTTTGTGCTGCTGTGATTCGTATTAGATAGTGCTTCCAGAGTCTGTGAAGTCATTGCAGTATGACTTGCATTTTCTGTGATTTTTTTTTTTACCTCTAAGGATTCTGTACTAAGGAAGCCACTCTAACTGAATCTCTGTTTGCTGGAGTATTAAGGAAACACCTCCATGGACCATACTGCTATGGTTACTGGAAAAGCTTCAGTGCTGAGAGTTTCCTCAAGATGTTAGAAGGAGGAAAGTGTCAAGGGAGCAATTCTAACTGTCTCTGTGATTTGATGCCCTTAGTGTATAGATCGTAATCACCAAGTCAAATAACATATCCCTTACAACCAAACAGATCCCTGACATCACATGCAACTTTGATGCTCCAATGTCAACAACAACGTGCAGGTCACAGAGTGGAGGTGAGCACACCAGTCTCCATGCTAGCCAATTCTACCTGAGCTTCTTCCTGCTGCTTCTTCAACTGCTCCAGCATCTGCTGAAACTCCGCCTCTTTCTGCTCAGCCTCCTCCAAGGTGGCCTGATTCTGTTCCTCATAGGCCATGGCCACCACAGCCAGGATCAAGTTTATTAGGTAGAATGAGCCCAAGAAAATCACGAGCACAAAAAATATCATGTATGTCTTCCCAGCAGCACGCAAGGTCTGTAAAAATGGAAGGAACATGTTCATAAATCTCACATGGGCTCTTATAAGTTCTAGGTAATAAAAGATTCCCCTAGGTGACTGCATCACAAGCTCCCTAGAAGAGTCATTATATCAGTTCTTACCAGCTGATAAAGGTTTTCCCAGAAGTCTTGAGTCATGAGACGAAATAAGGACAAGAAGGCCCAGCTAAATGTGTCAAAACTTGTGTAACCATAGTTGGGGTTTCTCCCAGCCTTCACACAGATATATCCTTCCGGACACTGGCTGTAATTACATTAGAGGAGAGAGAGCAACTCAGTATCTATGAATATGTTGGTCTGTTTGGTCTGTTTTTCCATTATACTTGATGTGAATTATTTTGTACAGGCTCTAGGGAAATCCTGTCTTCTGCCTTACCTAGCATTTACCCTGCACTAGGTGGGCCTTCCTATGTAGCAACAAAATTTACCAAGTCGATTTTATGGGCTCCTCTGATTCCTAATTGTAATATTATATTTGCCTCACATCCATATAAGATAATCATATCTTTAACAATTTCTTTTGGGATGATGGACATGATCAGACAAATAAATCCATGGAGACATAATTGAATTTCACTGAAGGTATCTGGAGATGTGTATGTGTTTGTGTGTGTGTGTGTGTGTGTGTGTGTGTGTGTGTGTACACTAGGGCAGAGAGGAGACAATGACACTGAGCATTGGCAGTCTCATAGAATCACCTTGCTGATTACACAGAGGTACTGACAGTGTTGTGACTGACATTTCGCAGCTGAGTGAATTGGGCCTAATTTTCTAACCTTGTTAACCTCAGGAACCTCACAGGTCAGAAGGACTAAAAGAAGAACCTACCTCAACAAACAAACAAACAAAAGCATACAAACATTCAGTAAGTTACTGTATGGGAAGCATTTGGTACTGTACAATTGGGAGATTAAAATGTTTGCCTTACCTATCACAGATCTAACTGTAGATAAAGTCTCCAGATTTTTTATCATGGGAGCCAAATGTAAACCATATCATCAATGAGAACTTTGGTAAAGGTATAGTTTGCATTATCTACAACATTGTCACAGAAAGCATATTTGATTTTGTCTATTTTTTTCTAACATTTGTCCAAGTAGAGAAAGAAAACTATTCCAGGCTTTGTTTTCATATATGTTTCTTTTTGTTTTGTTTTGTTTTTGTTTTTAAATGTTTATTTATTACTTAAGGTTACATCTCCATCACAGTGCCCTTATTCCATCCCTCCCAGTCCAGCCCTCTCACCCTCTACCCCTCAATCCTTCCACCCCACTCCTCTGGAGTGGAATGTCCCTACATATCAGTCCCCTGCCCCAGTTCAGCAGTCATATGAGGGCCAAGAGCCTCCTCATACACTGGGGGCCTACATGGCAGCACCACTAGGGCAAAGTGTCTCATTAACATATAACAAAGTCTATGTTCATGTTCCCTTTGGTGCATTGGTTGTAGTTGTCCTGTACTATATGGCTAAAATCCGATTATAAGTGAATAGGTTTTCTTTGTGTATCTCTGGCTGCCCTGGACTCTCTTTGTAGACCAGGTTAGCCTTGAACTCAGAGATCTCCCTGCCTCTCCTTCCCAAGTGCTGTGATTAAAGGTGTGCACCACCACACTCAGCATAATGTTTCTTAATTACAAACATTACCACGATGTGAAGCATAACTAAAAATTCTGTATTGTAGCCATACATTCAATAATACATCTAATCAGCAGAATTATTACAATGTCCATTTATACATGGGGAAAACACAAGGCAACCAAAAATGACAAAATATCGTAAAATCGGAACTTGAACCCATGTTCATATTCCAGTCTATTTTATGTACTTTGCTTTGCTGAAATATGGTAGACACATTGTCCCTGTGCAACTCAGATAATGATACCAACTTCAGGGATTTTAGCTTTAAGCTATGGAGATCAGAGTACCTTAAATAAATGACCACACATACTAGTATGTGAATATGAATTCTACTGCATTTGTTCTGAGTGTCGATTTTCCATTGTGCTAATTTGGAAGATTAGATGTGACCTAGTATGGAAAAATAATGGCTACTTCTGAGTATGTGAAGGAGGCGAGAATCCACACTTATCCTGGCTCTGCTGTGAGTCAGCTGGAAGTAGAATTTACGGAGGGCTTTGAATGGGGAGTGAATAGGTGTCAGGTGAGTGGGAGATGGCAGATTATCAAGGCTGACTGTCAATAGGAGCACAACTCACCCTGCATCAGAGCTGTTTCCACAAAGCAGAGCATCGTTTTGTCCTTCCAAAAAATAGAAGTGACCTATTGAAAGAGTAAAGGATAGACTCATTAAAAGGCCTTTAAATATCTAATTATTGTGCTTAGGCAAGGAAGCTTATAATGTGCTCAGCTGTAATAACAACAGAAAAAATAATTCAAAGTCATGGTGAAATGAACATTTTTTATAGGAACTGACAGTATTTAGATTAAATAGTGCTTGGAAAATTACTTTAGAAAGACACCTTTCCAGACGCAATAATAATAACATCATTTTCAGAACAGCATTTATTACAAACACAAACTCAAACTGCTTAGGGGACACTTCAGGAGGAAGCATTGAGGCAGTGTGCTTGGCACAGAATGAGAGCAAGGCAAGGCTTGCTGCTTCTCAGTGGTGCAGTCAAGTGAAATTCTACTCCAAATACTTTTTGCCTGGATTCAATATAGATGCAGACACCTTTTTTTCCTGCCAGTTTTTATTTTTATTTAATTTCTCCTGAGAAGTGGGTTTAGGTGCTTGGTCCCTCCTTATAATGCTTGCTTGCTTGATTTCTCTCTTTGAAATGAACAAAATAAACTTTTTGCTGGAAAAATGTAAGCTGTGTAAATATATGCAACTTGTTATTTTTCAGGTATAACATATAATTTTAAGAACTTGCAAAATTTTTCACAGGAACTATACACAAACACAAACACACACGCATACACAAATACACATCACACAAATATCACACACACACCAAAAACACAACCACACCCACACATACATACAAACACACACACCACATACACATCACATACATAAACACACCACACACAAACACACACACGCATTCTCTTTCTGTGTGTGTCTTTCTGTCTTTCTCTCTCTCTCTCTCACACACACACACACACACACACACACCCCCACACACACCACTTTACTGTACTGATACTTAAGAATACTCATGCCCTGTATTCAAGGGTTACGTAGATTATGTAGGATAATCTAGGTCATAATTTTACAAAATATTTTTAGATCTTAACATCAAACTACAAAAAGTCTAAATTGTTATCAATTTAAAGGCAAGCCTGCTAACACACTACCAAAAACACATAGGGCTGCTGTACAGGTGTTTTACAACTATTTAGATGTTTATTTTTATCTCTTATTAAGAATATCAGACAAATACAAAATGATAGGAATATACAATAGAAAAAAATATGCAAACAATAGTCGTAATTTGGTTGCCAAAAAATAAAAATAAAGTTGTTGAAACCCCAAAGCAACCAATAAGATGAAAACTAAGCTGGGAAGTAAACTAGTCAGGATAAAAGACAATTGCTAATAAAGAATCCATATGGCTTCCTTCAAACTGCTACCACCTGGTAAAACAATGAGCAAAATATATCAACAGATAATTCACGTGGTGGGAAATATATGCTGTACCACCTGATGCTTGAAAACATATTTTAAAATTCTCCACATTACCAATTAAGGAATAAAGAAAAAGAACAGTAAGATATTGAACTTTGTTTTCCTCTACCGAAAGGTTTTGAAATACAGCAAAAAACTATATTCTTCACAGTTCGGTGAGCTGAGCACGGCTGTGGGGCACCTATGGAGTGGCGCTGGCCTCTTAGGAGAGCAGTTGGACATTGTGTTTCTGCAGTCTCAGCCACAGCCAATCCCTCCCTCCCACTGAGGTGCTATAAATAGAAACCCATCTGTAACAGTGCAGAAGCAGAGCAAAGATTTATGGGAAAAGCTCTTTATCATTTATTACATTATTAGTAAACCTCATAATTATTGGGGCCATTAAATTTCTCATTTTTTCCCAATGAATCTTTTCAAGTAAAACCTTCATAAGAATGCAAACTTTGTAAATGTAGTATCAAGTGAGCTATGATAAAAATTCATATTCTAATCTAACAGTACATGGAGAAGTAGCTTAGATGAAGTGACAGAGGTGCTCCCTTCAATAAGAGGAAGGGATAACCAGTAATACTAATCTATTATAATATCCACACCTCAAATAAGATCAAATGGTAATGATAAACAACTTTAATACTTAGGCTTACACAACCGAATAAATATTAAATTATCAATAAAGAAGTGGCTAAATAATATTTGCTCACCTTTCTGCTCAGTACACAAGTTTAGATTTCATCTTTGGAAATGTTTTCTCTATCCAGATGTATCATAGGGACTGAGTCAACCAAAAACGATTCAAATCATTTCACCATAGGCATCCCAGGCTAGCCTTGGATTCATTATGCACCTGACGATTACCTTGAACTTCTGACCTCACATCTGCCTTTCTAATACTGGCATTGCAGGTGTAATGATATTATGCCTGTAACACTACAGTGTTCCGTTCGTTTATGCTGTACTCGGGATTGAACTTGATGCATCCTGTATGGTAGGCAAGCACTCTATTTACTAAGCTATTTTTCTAGCCCTTCGCCTCCCAACCCCCACCGATCATCCTAATGAGAGACACTGCAGCACAATTACCCTGAAAGAGTCTAACCACTGTCTTATTAACACGTTTGAAGATTTCTGTCCATGGCCTACACAATAAGTAATTTGCTTATATAGTGGATGATGTGGGACCACTTTCAACTCTGGCTTAGGGGTAGATTACACACTTAGAAATGGCTGCCTTCATCATGTCAGTTGTTGGATAAGGAAAAAGGAACGATAAATTTAATATTCTTAGTAAATGTATGAAGTTACAGAAATTAATCTAAGACATTTGGTTCATACTAAACATCAGATACTTTCTACCACACATATTTTTAAAAAATTTTAAGAACCAAACAACTTAATGGCTACAAGAGTATATCTTACTTTTATCTTCAATGTATTCATCCCAGTTAAACATGTTCATCGTTCTATTGAAGGCAGTTCCATTCCAATCCAATGAGTTATTAAAGAAGGAAGTGATATTTATTTCAAAGGTAGAATTGTCTGGGGGGCCACTGCAAGCATTTATTCCTCAGGTTGCCCATGAAGAGCTGCAGTCCGATTAGAGCAAAGACACTGAGACAGAACACAGTGAGGATCATGACGTCAGACAGCTTCTTCACCGACTGGATCAGGGCCCCCACGATGGTCTTCAAGCCTACAAATAAAACCAGAGAGAGGAATTGTCACTTACAATTCAACAGAGAACTTTCCAACAATTTATCATGAGCTTGTCTTGAAAGACATAAATATCATGCAGAAGGCCAATAATATTAGTTTAATGTTTGTGGCTGAACAAAAATTTCATGAAAAGCCTGCTAGCTGGTAGAAATGAATGAAAGCCGAACTTACATTCGAAAACCAAATGGAAATGAACCATGTGTTTTCACACACTCCTTACAGCAGAAGATAGGATTGTGTTACTCGTGCTTGAAGATCAACCTTGTGTAAATTGTTTTTATTTGCAGATGTCTTACTCTGTAACCCCATATTGGTTTTTTAGAAAAGTATATCTGAGTAGAGGAGTAGTGAAAAATCTTGAAGCCACTGAGTTACAAGGGAATAGATTTGCCTGAACTTTGAAAGCTAGACAAAGGACCAAAGTAAGGAAGACATCTTCAAGCTGAGCTGCATGCAACGCTCATGCTCTGTCTTGCTTCTCCATTTCTCTAAAAAGACAGCCAGTTTTAGAACTAGTTGATCAAACTCACATTGGCCCAAGTCTCTCAAATTTCAGCTTCTATGCGGAAAGATCAATGCTGTAGTATGCAAACCAGGTAGCCTGTTACTATAAGTGCCTCATGCAAAACTTGTTAAACTCAAAGGCTGATTTAGAACAAATTGAGAGAAAGCAACCAGTCAAAACCAAAGAATCAAACCCATCCAAACTTGGATGGGTCAGTTCCTGCTTTTGATCATTAGCTTGCAGAATGCAACAAGCAGTCAGGCTTTTGCCAACCCCCCCCCAAAACAAAACAAAACAAAACAAAACAAAAACAAAACAAAAAAACACTGTGAGCAGAGCACCAGTGCAGCTAAAGTCAGCCTCGGTGTTTAACCTAGCTCTCACCTGGAATGACTGAAATTGTTTTCAATGCTCGGAGAACTCTGAACGTTCTCAGTGCTGAGACATTGCCCAGGTCCACAAACTCTGTCACATATCTGCAATAGGGAGTTCACACACAAACACAATGACAGAACACAAGAAATGGTTGGAGATATAAGGAGCCTACCACCTTATACCAGTTTCTTCTTACCTGGGATTACAGAAATAGTTTTCAAAGCTCTCAAGACTCTGAAAGTTCGAAGAGCTGAAACATTGCCTAGGTTTACAAATTCTGTTACATACCTGTAGGATTAAACCAGAGTTATTCAGAATTTTGAGAAATCTAAGTCTATGTTGGTCTTGAATCAAGACCATTTCAACTTCAGCGAGTGTTGTCATCAGATTTCCCAATTAAGAGGAGAATGGCATTGTCATCGACTATGAGCTGTTATTTGGGAATTATTACTTTACAGCTAATTGAAACCAAAGCCACATCATTTATTAGGATTCTTAATTTCTCCAAATTGAATTTTGATTGGAAAAAGTATTCTAAATTCATATTATAATGCATAAAAATACTTTGTGAGCCAAAAAAAGCCAACACTGAGAACTACAATATAGGTTCCTATTGTATTTACTCTACCAGGGTAGAAAGTAGTATAAAGATACTCACGCAAAAGTAATGACTGTGAAATCCAACCAATTCCAGGGATCCCGTAGAAATGTGAAATCTTCTAGACAAAAGCCCCTTGCAAGTATTTTAATAAGTGATTCAAAAGTATAAATTCCTGTAAAAGTATACCTGAGAAAAATAGCCGAGATGACATTAAAGATTTTATAGGTGGCTTGCATATGTGAATTTAAGTTTATAAAAAATGTTTTGGTGCCAGACTTGACACCAGGGCTTCACATACAGTAAGCAAGTACTCTACCACTGAGATGTACACACATACCACGAGTGCACATATCCTAAAGATGATTTCAATAACACACATGAATAGAGTCTTCATGTTGGTTTCTGATAGAGAGCTTAGGCAGAGGTTAAGGCAAAAAATACCATTATATTCGAAATGATATTCTCATTGACTGTAAATAAATTGATATTTTACTTTTCATATTACTCAACATAAAGTGTGTAAAAAAAATCACTCCATGTGATTACAGGATTTGAACTGCATGGGCTGACTTTTTCAGTATGATTTAAGAAGATAGATGTTAATCCCTAAATGGACAATGTAGCCGATATCAGTAATCATTAGGAATCTCCAGGGTGTACAATTCAGAAGGAAGATGAAGGTCCACAAATATCAACAGGCAAATCAATGCAGCTATTTTAGCCAGTGAAAACTTTTTTTTAGAGCAGTGTTTCTCAACTTGTAGGTCATATCCCTTGAGGGGAGTCAAACTATCCTTTCACTGAGCCCCCCATATCAGATATCCTGTATATCATATACTTATAGTATAATTCATAACAATAGCAAAATTACAGTTATAAAGTAGCAACAAAATAATTTTGTGGTTGGGAATAACCACCACATGAGGAACTGTATTAAAAGCACTAGGTAGGTTGAGAACCACTGTGGTAAAAGAAGTCAGTGGTGGGCATGAATTTGAATAATCTGGATTAGTATGGCTAGAAAAATATAGTAAGGAAACTGAATGTGTCTTGAAATACTAAAGGAAAATTTTTAAACATGAATTATCTACTTACTCCACATTCTTTGTCCAGTCTGGAGGGTTACTCATGGTCATAAATACACAGTTGGTAAGAATTGTGCACATAATGAGCACATTGAATAAAGTAGAGACATATTGTCAAGGAAAACAAAGTAAATAGGAGAATCCCGCTTTCATGAATATCCCCATCTTCATCCCACTAACTCTTAAACTTGCACTTTTTTATGCTATATATTATTTTATCAACAACTTTCTTTAACTTCTGTACTTCAACTTCACATGTAAAGTGTATCTTCAAGAAAACCATCAACTATCTTTAGACTCATAAGAAACTTAATAATTAAGAAGAGAAAATGCAAAGTAATTTGTTGGCATGTGAATAATTTATTAATGTAAATTTCCTTCATGATAGAGTCAACCAAACAACAGAACTGCAAATTCAGTTTATAAATAAACTAGGGTAGAAAAGTTCAATGAAAAAATTCAAAGAATTAATGAGATACATTATGACTTTCTTCTAAGGGTCACTCTAAAAGAATGCTGTAGGGGATTAGATAAATTAGATTTAGAAAATATATAGGGGTTTCTAATACTGTCTCTTAATTCGGGGCATGAAGAGCATTATCAGCATGTGGACTAAAAACAGGAAACAAACAGGAGACTTAATAGACCAAAAAACAAGGTTGAAGTCAGGAAAAACAGGAAATACTCAATAGACTGAAAAACAAGTTTGAAATCAGGAAAACAGGAAAGACTTAATGGACTTGAAGAAACAAAGTATCTGGCCTGACATTGTTTTCAGCTGCTAAGTGGGCGGAGCCCAAATTAAGCTGAAACAGAGTTCCTCCTATTTAAGGACAGTGCATAGAGCCCAGAAGGAGAAGAGGTGCATGATGCTAGAGAGCTCCAAGAGTCCTGCTGAAAAAAGTGCTGGCCATCATTTGATGGCCAGATTCCCCTGAAGCAGAAAGAAGCTGGTGAGCAAAGAAAGCCTGAGCAAGACACCAAAAGGCCAAGGACTAAACCCTGTGGCTCAGCTTTTGCCTAGAGGGGTTTGATCTGTCCAAACGGTGGCCTAAAGGAAACGGTGCCTGGCTTTAAGGACTGAGGCAGAGCAGCTGAGTTCCTGATTCAAAAGAAGTAAGTTGGCCTGCAGATGGCTGGGGTCTCCCACAGAGAAGAAAGCATGAAGCCTTATTTAAGGTGAGACTGTAATAACCAACTTACCCCGAAGAACCTGCATCTGAGAGATCCAGAAAAAGGACTGCTAAGTGCTTTAAAGAATCTACAACAAAGACTGTGTTCCTGACGACTGAGGACCTGCCCCAGAGACTGTATCATTCTAAAAGGTTAGAAAAATAATTATCAATAGGTTTAGTGGATAGGTTAAAGAGGTTGTAGGAATTTATAGGATTAATAGTTAAGAAATTGTTGGTGTTTGTTATAAGTGAATTTAGTAATAAATAAATAAGTGTTAAATAATAATTTAAAAGTTCGGTTACAGGATGCTGTTCACAAAGTCCTTTTCTAAATGAAAGGTACAACCTACAAGAATTGTTCGAAAGATCCTGATACGTAAGAAAAGATGGCTGCCGATAATGGTGACGTCTCTTTGGTTTGTAACTAAGTTAAATCACTTACTAAGTTCTTTCAGTATTGATCAACTTGATTTTAAAAGTATGAAAAAAAATCGTATCACAGAATTTCTGTGAAAACCAAACTAGAGAAACTATGTTAACTATCCTATAGCTGATACAGACACTCAGCAAACAGTTGTCTTTATTTCCCCCGTCAAAAAATCCCAGAGAAAACATTGATTATAATAATTATTCCACTCATTTTCCTCATTGGCCTTTTATGTGCAGCCAGGACTCATCTCGCATTCCTTTGAAGTACCAAAAACAGACAGAACAAAAGCTTCTTAAGAAAAGGATCAACAGTCAAATGAAATGATTGATGTTCACATTTAACATAAATCATTCTTAGCTTACATAAAACACCATTTCTTATGAACTTACACACAATCATAATAATCTCAGAGATGGGATAATGGTATTCATATTCCTTCTTGCTTTTTCCCCCTTTGGTCATAAACTGTTTCATTCCTTTTATGAAATAAGAAGGCCCTTTCAAAGCCAGGGAGTGAGTGGTGGTTCATTAATCAAGAAAGAGAGCTGTCGCCTGTAACAGTCACTAGTCAAAGCAATAACTGACATTTGTGGTTTTAGAACTAGTACTCTTAGGCTCATGCTTAAATCTCAGTTTGTTCAAATGCATCTATTGAGAGCAGTTCTAAAGGAGTGATAGGCACTAGCCACGTGAGGGCAGTACAATCTAGAAAAAAAATGACTTTAAAGAGGAAACTCCTACTTTTCCTTTATTGTCGAAAACAGCGAAGAGAGGCAAAGTACAAAATAGTTTACCATTAATATAAGGTAGTAGAAGCCCCTTGGTTCCTGGGCCCTGTGAGGCTGCATAATTTCTTGCCAGATGGGCAACATTCGCAATTCATGGTCCCTAGGCATGGTGGTCCTAAACACATTCCCGTATGATCCTGCTTGGATGCAAAGAGACTTCCAGACATTCTGTACTGTCCTTCAATATGCAATCTTCTTCTTCCCTCCCTTTCCATTGCAAGCTGATGACCTCATTTCTTACTTCACAAGGGATAATGATAACCATCAGATACTGCTCTTCATCCCAAACTGGCAGAGCCTTCTCTGTTGGGACCTGTCCTCTTTTCCCTGTTACAGTAGGGAAATATAAATCTCTCCACCTGTACTCTGAAAAGCTCCCTTTCCAGAATGTCTTAGAATTGCTTGGCTCTCCATTCTCTTACCTTTTGCGTCCCTTAGTGTCTTCCCTTCAGCACAGACTTACATATATTTCTCCTATCCCGAGGGAGAGAGTCTCTAACCTGCAACCCTCATCACAACTTCCAGTTTCTCTTGTTTTCTTTACTTCACAGCCAAAGTTCTTGAAAGACATGTTTATCTTTCTAGTTATTCTTAACCCAACACATTTTCACTCCTCCAGCTATTCTGCATAAAGATTTTAAAAAAAGCAACTCTATGCTATTTTACTAAAAACAAAAGAATAATCTACACCTATAATGTAGTTATCCTTTGACTTGCTTTTCAATTTTCAACTGAACCCAACAAAGACGACACCCCACCCCTTTACAGTAAGTCCTTCCTTCCTTGTTTTTAGGAGGCTCCAGTCGCCTGCTTGTTCATGCCTCAGAAGTAACAGTGTCTCTGTGCCATTTGAAATTTTTCACTTTCCTTTATGAGAAAAACAAAATCTAAGCCACCATTCTGTGTCTTGCTCTCAGCAAGCATCCTACCATAGTGCAACAGCAAGCTGCAGCTATCATCTGTATCCATACAATATTAAAATCTTCTCTCCAGGTGATTCTAGGTCTGTACACTCAGTTTTGCATATGACATCTGTACTTAGACATACCATTGGTTCTTCAAACCTTTTAAAAGATTTTGATTTCCCAAACTGACCTAGCAGCCTCTCTATCCCTCTGCAACAGTTGAATTCAACTCCTTTACAATCTCTGCATTCTCATGATTTAGCCAAAAGC
Source organism: Lophiomys imhausi (assembly GCA_907164525.1). NCBI lineage: Eukaryota > Metazoa > Chordata > Mammalia > Rodentia > Muridae > Lophiomys > Lophiomys imhausi. The sequence continues at coordinate 2,501,055 of CAJQZJ010033126.1, read as the reverse complement.
CTAGGAGATCTCTTGGATTTCTTCCTAAAATTCCCTATCTAATTTCCAGAAAACACTTCCAACTTTTTTTTTTTTTTTTTTGCCTATATCTGGTTTCACTCCGTTACTCTCCATTCCCACATTGCTGAGTTGTTCAAGCGTTTACCAAGACCAAAAGTATGCATAACAAGACATGTGAACTCTTGTGCTTTTCTCTGAAGCCTTTCTGAGTTAGGCCATTCTACACGCTGCAACAAAGTAGTCTTTTTAAATGTAGCTGAGATCATTTTGCAGCTTCCCACTATCCTATATATCCAATCACCCCATCACTATATGATGTCTTAACATAGGATCAGGATGCTAAGATGTCTTCATCTCCTTTGTTCTTTATTGTACTATCTCCATACCAATAATTTCAATTGTTTTAAAGTCATGGGATGTTATGAATATCTTATATACATACTGTTTTATATTCACAGTAGGGCTTGATCTGGTCAGATCCACCTATGTTACCTCATAATAGTCCCCTAGGTCAAAGTCTATATGCATAAGTCCATATACTGTTAAAGAGTAGAATATATAGAATAAACACGGGGTGAAGATCAAAATCTCATAAAATTTATGTCACATAATGGATTGAGCCATGCTCTATAACTCTTATAAAATGTGATCTACAATAGGAAGTTTAAACTTAAAAATGTGCCTTGTTTAACTATATATAACACAGTAAATGTATTTCAAGGTAAACAATAGAAATAATGACTTTTCACAAGTTACAGATAATAAAGCTTGCTCAAAATGGCTGCTGTTCATATGTATGGTTATTATTTTAATAGCAAGATATGATACATATGTTAGTTAAGAATCATAATAAATGCTATTTGCATTCAACAAATACAAATATTTTTCTTTTAAGGTAAGAGATAGCTAGAGTCAGGTTCATATATTTCTGGTAGAGTATGTTTTTAAAAATAAAAATTTCCAAATTATACTAACTGTATTACTCATTGTCAATTTATTTCATTGTTCATACAGTTTTCAAATTTCTAAATTTTAATGAGTGACTGAAATAGTATGGATTCATCACATTTTAAACCACATTAAAAACAGTACAGATATGAACATTATATTGGTGAGGCCACATATTGAAAATTATTAAACTGCACAAGGCACATTTTTAGGAGTAAAATAGAGATATCTTTTTATCTAAATATAAATATAAATCTTCCATAATATAAATAAAAACTTATTTGTTAAATATAAAGACCTCAACTTATCTTGAAACAGTATTTCCATAATAGTTTGGTCATATAAAATAAAATGCAAGAAGACTGAAATATATCATATAAAAAAGTTATCTTTTTGATTTACTTGTTTTTTGATACCAAGTATTAGTAAAAGTGCTTTGACCTATTGATAGATACTAAATCATCGGTTGACAAATTTAAAATACTTCCTATGTGTATATGGAGAGGGAAATCTTTTTCTTAAGCTTATGTTGAAAATGGTTGTGTAGCTTTTGACAAGTATTGGCAGGTCCACCTCTATGCCCATGAGGACAGCCCCATACAAGGGTCAGATCCTTCATTTACCAGCCATTCACACATTGTGTGATTCAGTTTGAATTGGTAGCAAAATGTATTACCAAGCTCAGCTTTATTATATTAATATGGATACTTGTACTAACATTTTTCGCATAAGATATAGTCATTATCTGCGAAGATAATCAGTTAATTTTGTTACCACTAATAATTTGGGTTTTTAGATATAAAATGTGAATTTTTGTTGTTATTGTTGTTGTTGTTGCTCTTAAGGTAGAGAAGAGTTCTCTGTTCTAAAATGCAATAGTATGTATAGCCAGAGAAGCTAGAAGAATTAAAAAGAATCACATATAATCTATAGGTAGAAGAATGTTTTATTTTATTAGTTTTCTAACGTGTATGTAGACAATAAACATTGGAATAGGTCCCTTTCAAGATATGAGCTTGTTTCTGAGCCAGAAGAAAATGTTGATTAATGTCGTATATATATATATATATACATATACATATATATATACACACTCTTAAATTCTTCATGTTACTACTTATTAGTACATAGCCAGGCAATAACCTCTCATTATTAAAGACAGAGGAAAGGGAAATTCTTAGGTTGAATCACTCTCTTTTCTATAGAGATGTATCATTCTTTATCTAGAAAACTTGTTTTTTAAAAGTCTACATAAATAGCACATAAATATAATAACTGGAATCAATAAAAAAGACATTTAAAAATATAGAGATGGGTATTGCTAATACCCAGAATATATTATATCTGGGTCCCAAAATCAGTTATTTTCTATTATATCAGTTAAAACCACTTAGGAAGTCTTTCTCAAATACTTCCTAGGTGCATATAATGTGTCTTGGTGCTAGGAACTAGGTCATACATTTTGTTTGCTCTTCTTGTAACAAGATATTATGTAGCTCAGGTTGGCCTCGAACTCACCATGTAGCTAAGGATAGCCTTGAATTTCTGAGCCACATCTTCCTCTGGGTACTTGGATTGCAGGTACACACCATCAGAGACAGCAATGTATTTACTATTATAATTTACATACTGTGGCTACAATTTTCCAAATGGAGAAATTGAAAATTTTATTTAAAAGCTATAATGTGGTCAACATCAATAACTAAGTAAATAAATCCGGGAGGTAGGATTGGAATTTTGGTTTCCGATACCTAACACTATAATTTTCATTCTCCTACCCTTTGTGAATGATGGACAGTTCAGTGTCAGTGTGAAGTGTCTCATGGTTTCAGTGGTTTAATCTGGTGTTGTGAATATATATATATGTATATATATATACAGCATCCATACAATGACATCTCCCAAAGTTACTTCTATAGGTCTACCCTTTCTAGACTCCAGATTTGCATCAGCCCCTAATTCCTCAGTTCCTCTCCTAATATCTAACATATGTCTCAAATGTGGATGCTGACAAACAAGCACTTGATTTGTTTACAGCTCGTTGTACTCAGAGCTGTTTCAGGCTCGGTCCACAGTAACTCCAGTTTTCTTTCTGGTCCAGACTAAGTACTTACTTAGCTCCTCTTACTACATTATGGTCCACATTCTGTTGCTCTGGAAACTGTCAGCCCTTCTGCACATTTCTGTACATTAAAATTTGATGGCGCTCTGATAGTTTCAGTCATAGTGAACTACCACACTGTGGCCATTCTCATGCATTTTATGTGCACTAAAAGCACTGCCGTAGGAATCACAAAACCAAGATTTCAACCTAGAATTTGGCATTATATGGAGTGAAACACAAAGCCATTGTGAAAGCCAGCTAGAAACTTTCATTGTCACATACACCTTGTTTAGTGAGGTCTCTGCTCAGTTCTTACAGTGTCAGGGAGAGATGGAAGAGCATACTTGCATTTGTTATAAGCCCTTCTCTTTCCTTCTCTTGTATCTCTAGTTGAAGACGGTCTGTTTGAAATATAACATTTTAATTCAGGAAACTAGAGAGCAAACTTGTCTAATTTACTTTCCTGGAAGAAATTTGTGACTCTACATCGTTTAAAAGGCTCTAGGAGAGTCCAAAGTTCATCCTGAGGCTGGCTACATGGCTCAGTCAGTAAAAACACTTGCTACCAAGCCTGATGACCTGAGTTTGATCCCCAACATCCACATGGAGTAAGGAAGGAAATGACTCTCCCTTGCTGTCATCTTACTTCTACACCCATGCCTTCATAAATGTGGAAATCTCCCTCCTACAAATAAATAAATATCAACAATTTTTAAAAACTGAAATATAAATTTATTTTAACACAGCTTCATAAGATTTGCTTGCTCTGACTTTAATTTATAAGGCTGCTAGCATATTTCTACCTCTGCTCCTTAAATAAAAGACAAATTCAAGTAGTATCTGAACCTCCAGAGAGCACCTAATAGAAGACATGTCTCCAATAACCAGATTCTCTGCCAAAATTTCTGAACTTGCCTGTACCTTCTACCAGTGAGGATGTTGTCACTGGAACTGTCCTCTGGCATTCATAACTTTCAAGGATTTTTGTAAAGTGAGGGTGATATCGTTTATGAAATTTTCTATAAAGGATTTGATCTTCTTACATTTCAAAACAAAAACCTGCCTCATTCTTTTATATAGGGTCCACTACTTCTTCCATCAAAGGGAGGATAAAATTGAATTTTCTCTTCCATTCAGATCTTCGTTTCTACCTGTTTTATATCAGATTTTCTAACTTTGGGAGTTTTTTAGTCATTATTTTCCTTAGTGTATATTCTCTCAGTCTCTGCTATACGAATGATTTCATAAATAAGCTATGTTTACATAAGTGAAATATATAGTCAATATATAATGAATAACATACAGAGATATTTATGCAGTGCACATAAGCTTGACATATAATAGAGCACAATTTTAAACTTGGGAACCAAGATACAAATCCCAACTTTGTTATTTATTTCTAATGCTAACTCAGACTTTTTCTCTATGTAACTGGGTTCTATTACTGGAGAAGATGTAAGCCAATTTTGTTGACTTAAGATAATGCGTAATAAATTAAAAAAACAAAATTTAAAATTTAAGTATAAAGGTCGAAGGAAAATATTCTAAGGATGTCTATGTAGACCATGGGGGAAGGAATCCACCAGAGGTACAGAAAAGAAAAAAAATACATTCACAATGCTCCATTTCTAAACACATGGCTTGTTGGATTGCCAGGAAAATTTTGGGGATATGCTTTATAGCCATCCAAACTGAGAGATGCGCCCTGCACCAGGGTTATCTCATTTCCAAAGTTCTTACCTTATCTAATTCAAAACATTTTCTACATCTGCTACTAGTGGTGAGATTTTTATGGTGTAAGTCTTAAATCTAGGTCCTTCTCTCACTATGTCATAAAATTTCAAGACCATAACTCTCTCTAGCTTAAAATTCGTCTTGTCAAGCCCTATAAAATGTTCCATGAGCCAAGTATGTACCATCAAAGACTGTCAACCTGAATTAGATCCCTGCAACTCAAATGAAAGTGGAAGAGGAGAGCTGAGTTCACAAAGTTGTCCTCTGACATCCATATATGTCCATTGGCACCTCACACACACAACCACATGCACACACACACACACACACACAAAGAATAATTTAGTTTCATAGATGATTTAGTGGGTAAAAATACTTGCCACCAAGCCTGATGACATGTTTGATTTTCAGGACCGTATGGTAGAAAGAAATGACTCCTAAAAGTTGTCCTCTGACTTCTATATATATGCAATGGCATGTACATATGTACACAAGTACACACACACACATAATGAATAAATAAATAAAGATAACAAAATATTTAAGAGGTTATCTTGGGCTGAGCATGGCTCAATGAATAAAAGCATTTGCTGCCAAGCCTGATGACCTGAGTTTGATCCCCAACATCCACCTGGAGGAAGGAAATGACTCTCCCTTGTTGTCATCTTACTTCTACACCCATGCCTTCATAAATGTGGAAATCTCCCTCCTACAAATAAATAAATGTCAACATGTATGCAATGGTGTGAATGTATGTACACAAGTACACAGACACACACACACACAATGAATAATAAATTAAGATAACAAAACATTTAATAGTTTATCTTGGGCTGAACATGATGGCACACTCTTTTAATCTCAGCACTCATGAGACAGAGGCAGGTGAAGCTCTATGAGTTCCAGGCCAGCCTGTTAAACATAGTGAGCTCCTAGACAGCTAGGACTACATAGGGAAACCCAGTCTCAAAAGCCAAAAAAAAAAAAAAATAGCTTAGCTATACTTCAGTTTCTTCCACTTTGAGTTGGGTTCCTGAAAAACACAACTCTTCATTTTGAGGTGTACATGCATTCCTGTTTGTTCCTCCCCCTCCCCCCCAGAACAGCTCTGATCTTTGTTTCTTTGGCTTTTCCAGGACTGACTCTCAACAAGATTGTGGCTTTTGCCTAGAATAAAACCTCTCGTTCCAGTCACTGTGTTCAACTTCAAGGACTAAATCAAATTAATGTTATCCATCAAGTTCTCCTTCTTCTAGGAATTATGTTTTTCAGTAAGGAAAATAAAGACTACAGTTGAGTATATATAGACAGGCAGACATAAGCCTGTGAATAAAACATGGGAGCAAGTAATCAAAAGAGAGAGTCGGGGAGAAAATCAGCATAAATGCCATTAGGGAAAGGGCCTGGAAAAGCATTTGGGAAGTCCATCATACGTGCAAACACACTTGTAAATATTCAAGCACTAACAAGATAAATTTGTACAATTCTGACCAAAAAGCCCACAAAATACACATTATATATTTAGTGTCTGTGTGTGTTTTAAATGATAAGCCACTGAGAAAAATTAATGCACGTTCCAATATAGCACTATGAAACTCGAATGCATGAAAAGCTATCCCTTGCAGTCTAGTTAAAATGCATGAAATCTTAGAGGTAGCCAGTGATTGGGCAGGGAACAGAAGAGAAAAGAAAGCAGTGAGTCAGAGAGAATAAAATGACTTATAAGATAAAGAGCACTTTACTTACCTGCTATCCCACCTTGCCACAAACTTACTGCTGAGGAAGAGGAAAGAGCCATCAAGCAACGCTGACAGCCATGCATATTTTGAAAATGTTCTACTTTACAATTAAGTCAAAGAAAAAATACCATTTTAAATGACCATTACTAAAAGGATATGAATGTACCAAAATCTTAATAGCTAATTTTCTAATGGGGTTGAAGGGAGTTAAAATGTACAGAGCGGAGGTGGCACTGAATCGAGAGATTGCTTTCCCTTTATTCAATACTATAAAGGTCTGAAAAAGAAAACACAACACAAGAAACAGAATTTACAGAATACATCAAGAATATTTTAGGAAAGTAAAAGACCCATCTAAAATAACAAGTGTTGCAACAATTACCAATAAATGACAGGACAATAGTCTTTTTTTTTCTTTTTTAACCTAGCAAACAATTAAAAATTTGATAAGGAACTCTAGGAGGTAAGGAATACAAAGACAATTTTGTGGTTAGTACCACAGTGATTCTTGACATCTTTGCCAAGTATTTTACTCATATTTTGAGCTATATCTATAGTTTTTAAACAGCATAAAAATGAGGTTTCAGTAACTTCTTCATTTAGGTACTTTTCTCGTGAAAACTTTGGAGTTTTCCCAATATACTTTTGCTAGAACTTTTTTTTTTCTTTTGGCATTTACAAAGGGTCTGGTGTTTTTTCTTCTGGGGGAGTCACAGGAAAAGGACAGTTGATGGTGTAAGGCATAAAGGGTATAATTAAGGCTGTTAAGGACCCAAAGCCTTAGATCAAGTTCCAGGCAACAGGGGACTTCTAGATATTGCTCTTTAAAAATATGTTTTAAAAATGGTCCTTTAAAAAAAGTGCCATGGTCCACTTTTCACTACATCACAATACAGTAGCACCAGTGTGAATCTGCATTCAATTTATGGTATAATTAGTGCTCAGAAAAGTAAGTTGGCTTTGTCTTCCTCACATGCCGTCTTGCAGCATGCCTCTTCAGTATATGCCTGTCTTAAGAACACAGGCTCAACCAGGTGCTCTCAAGACATTTCTAGAATAAGCTCCATTGCTTGACCAGGCCCACCCAGCATCCTAGAGATATTTTGAGAGATGGAACGACGTACATTCTTCATGATCTTAAGGAAATAGGGAGAATAAAGTCAACTGGACTAAAACTTACTTTCTTATTGATGTAGTAGGGATCCAGGTCCTCCAGGGGCTCTGACACCATCTCTGGAGGAATGTCTCCATAAATAAAAGGAAGGGATTTTCCTGCTTCCAAGTCACTATTTGGCTTTGGGCCATTTTCATCGTCTTCGTCTTTGCGTTCCTGTTTGGGTCTCTTAGCTTTCTCTTCTGAAATGCGTTGTTCAATAGCAGCAAGGGATTCCCTGGTAAAGAAGCGGAAGCTGTCAGGTCCTGGCGGTACCAGCACTGATTGTGCCATCTTTTCATCCTGCTTCTTTAATCACTGTTTAGCTCCTCGCATAAGAAAGTGCTACAGAAACAGGAGGGGGAAAAAGCAAGGACCATTAAGATAAGAGGTGAGGGTGGCGATCATAGGACACTGAGCATAAACTATGTAAAGCAAAGCAGCTAAAGAACTTCACAAAGGCAGCTGCACCCAGCCCTGTGAGCTCCCAGGCACGCATTCGTTTGCCTACATGGAGATCGTTCTCTCACATCTAGTAGGTGTGCATGAGGTAACGGATTCTCCCACTCCTGAAATGTTTTAAGTGATCATGCTACTTGGGGGGGGGGGAGGCCTTCAGAGTCTGCAAGTGGAAGATACTGTATAATTGCTGTATACTTGCTGTTTCACTTGTGTGAATATGTTTGGGGGCCATTTTTTTTCGCCCTGCATTCTTTCTGAAAATACATCATTCAAAACAAGAGAAGGGAAATCACACAAAATTGTAGAAGCAGAGCTCTGTGAGAATCTTGCTCTTCTCTCTCTCTGCCTCTCCCTCTCTCCCTCTCTTTCCATTTTCCTTTTCTAATTTTTCTTTGGCCCAATTTAGCATCTTTAAGAGTTTATTCAAAAACATGTCACCTGAGAAAGAGTTCAGGATATCCTGCAAGGCCATGCTCTGGAAACAGGTAGAGAACAAGGCGGGGTGAGGAGGAACAGGAGATGCTGGGCTGCTTTTGGAACTGCTGGCAAACCGCACAGGAAGGGACCAGGCACCTGCCAGCACAGGCAGGAAGTTACTCCCATCAGAGATCTGGAGCTTGGGCCTCCTGGCTTAGCAACCTGCTGTCAACTAGTGTAATTGCTTCTTAAATAAACAAATTTGCAGTACCAGAAGAAACATCACAGAGAGATACCATGTTTCCAAGCAAGAGTCCCGGTTCACAAAAAATCCAGCAGAGCAATGTAAATATCCATTTCAAAATTTGGACTTGAAAAAGACGTGTAAGTCTTACAGTTTCTTTTTTTTTAAGCACACTCTCTTTGATATGGGTTTTGGGATGATATATAAATGGTCTTTAACTAATGTTCAAATCACATTTTATTGAAGTAGATAACTTGACAATTGTGATTGCAACTGTCACCTCAGCCAGTTACAGGAGTTTCTGTGCTATTTAAGGAATACAGCTTTTTTTTTTTTTTTTTTTACCCCAGAATGTCATCCCTTCAAAAATCAGTTAACTTAACCTATCCCTCATCTTTTTTTCCTTTAAGAAAAATTCAATCCATTTCAACCTCTGGACTACAGAAATGAGCTGCTGTTGTAATATATGAGATACCTCTCTCAAGAGTAAAACAAGTTGCCAAATCATTTCTGCAGTCTACACCTGGTAAAACACAAGCAAATCTGAACAACATAAACTGCCGTATAGTTTCCACCTTAAAAAAAAAAAATTTTTTTTTTCAAGTTGACCAGAACCTTTCAGGCACCAGCTGTCAGACTGCCCGGTCAGCATCATCGGATGGATCTCCAAAGGAATACCTTTGAAAGCATCCCTCATTTTCTTCACTCATTCCCAGAGGCTACAATGCCTAGCTATAGGCACAGGCACCAAGATAGTCCTTGTCCATTCAAGAGAGGAAACTGTCGTACCCATGCCTTCTGTTCTAGGGGGACAGACATGCTAAAACATGCAGCCAGCAGCTTCAAAATGAAAGTGGTCCCCTTGTAGATTCCCCCAAGGATTCTATTGCAAAGGTAGAGGAGCCTCACAGAGAGCAAGCATAGTTAAGAACAGGAACACATTACCCCTGCAGAAGCTTTTACACTCAGAGTTTTGGGTAGACAGGCTGGGAGCAAGAAGGCTGCAGCTAAAATTCCATCATGGCTTAAAAAAAATTTTTTTTTTCAAATTCTCCTTTAAAGACCACACCTAACTTCCTGTAAGAGGATGCTGGTTACTGAAGTAAGAACAGACATTTCCTGTGTGGGGACTACAAAGTGACATTTTTATAACTGCCACTAGAGGGCTGGGAACTGCGAAGAAAAACACCTTCCTAGAAAAACACTGAGTACGCAGCAGGCAGCCCTTAGCATTCATGGGTGGAGCCCGGAGGGTCTGCAAGCTGTCGGGGCCTCAGGCATGGAGACTGTAGAGGCTGCTGATCTCGGCCATGCATTCTGCTGACTGGCAAAGCTTCCGTTCATACCTTTTACTTTCTAAACCAGAAACTCGTTTAATCAAAATACATAATTCAGAAGTAAGAAGAAGCAAATAGCTAAGGGTTAAAATATTTAAATCCCTATAGTAAATTACTGATTCTTTTAATGAAATCACATTAATGGACACATTATACACAGTCAGCTTTAGCGTTTCTCTCTGTTCCAGATTATCTGGGGTCTAGTAAATAATTCGCTGACGTAATGAAGAGACAACCTTTGAGCAACGTAAGTTAACTTTCTCCAGTTATTTTTTTTTTTAATCTAACCTAATAATGTAAAAAAAGTTTTTTTTTTCCTCTGACTAGGTCATTGAAAAGAAACCAGGGGATCTGGAAAGATGACTCTGGATAAAGCACTTGCTGCACAGAAATGACGATTTTAGTTTGGATCCACAGACCAACATAGAAAGGGCAGGAAGACATTACAGCCCACCTGCAATCCCAGGGCTGTCAAAAGCAGAGTTAGTGTCTCTCCAAGCCAAGCTAGGTAGACCAGCCAAAGCAGTTACCTCTAAGTTTAACAGAGAAACCCTGATCAGTAAGTACAGCGGCTGCAGGCACATGCGTGTAGAGGCCAGCCATTGGTGCTGGGTGTCCTTCCTTGACTGCTAGCCGCTCACATTTTCTCCCACTCTCACCCCCCACACACTCATGCACGATGAAATACACACCCTACACCAGTGCTTCTCAACCTTCCTAATGCTGTGTCCCTTCCATACAATTCCTGATGTTGTGGTGAACGCCAATCATATATTTATCTCGTTGCTATTTCATAACTGTAATTTTGCTACTGTTATGAACCATAATGTAAATCTCTGATGTACACAATCTCTGATATGTGGCTCTTAAGGGGGGTCATGACCCACAGAATGAGAACCACTGCCCTATATGCATATGCAAGCACCAAAGAAAAAAATACATATAGAAAAGAGAAGGTACCACAAACAAAAAAATAGTTCTGATGGGAAATCTTTCAACTAATAATGTATTAAGAATGGAGGATCTGCTACGTGCCGGTCACTGGGCTAAGATGGCTGAATGCACTGTCCCATTGCTTTCCTCCCATAACTCTCCCAAGTAACGCTTCCCTGTCTCATATTTGAAAAGAGAAGAGGTGCACTGAGTTTAGAACAAGTCTCCTGAAGTCATGTAAGCACTATTTTTACAGACTTTGGTCTGATAACAAAGTCCTGAAAAGAAACGCTCATAGAACATAAGCCTAAAGTAAGCATTAACTACAAATTAAGCAGAGGTACAAGTTTGTCCTCATTGCCAACCTAACTGGATTTGGAATCACAGAGGAGACACACCTTTGGGCATGTTTTTAGAGAGCGTTTCCAGGGAAGTTTAAACCAAGAAGGACTCATACTAAATATGGGAGGTCCTGTCCCATGGGGTAGAGTCTTAGATTGAATAAACTGGAAAACAGACAAACAAATAAACAAAGGGGGAAAACCATCGAAGTAACAGATTTTTCCGCTTTCTGACTACAGTCACAGTGTCCCTAGTTGTTTATTCTTCTCCCAGGTCCTAGGTCCTGGCCATCATGCCTTCCATGGTGGGCAGTGCTCCTCCTTAAATCAGGCAGTTGGTAACCTTAGTGAAAAGTAGCTAACACAAGTTAATCTACCACAGCTACATATTTGTACACTTCTGGTATTGTTTTCAGTAGAGATTATACTTTTTGAAATGGAAAAGGGGAAAAAACTAGCCAGAAACAGTAGTCTACTCACTGAGAACGTGACTCGAACTGATTGTAGCAAAAGGAAAAACAAATCAAAACTAAAAAAAGAAAAGAAAAGAAAGTAATTTATTGCTTTGTAGTTTATTGTCAAAAGCCAGCTTTATAGGATGAGTTAGTACCTCAACTGATGTCATCAACACAGTTACACTGTATCCTTCAGCTCTGATTTCCATAGTGAGAGGTACTTTTTAGAAGCTCTTGCTGTGATAGGTCCTACACAAAGTCCAGCCTGTCACCCTCCCAAACTCAAGTGTAATAGGAAACAACAGTGCAAACACACACACACACACACACACACACACTAAAAACAAAAAACAAAACCAGTCATCTCTCACTGGCCCCAGTTCTAGATGGGTCCTAAGTCACCATTCTGTACAAAGTGATGTTTCCAACTAACTGGCCTTGCCTGAGCCACAGGTTTTGGAGCAAAAAATATCTTCCTTTGAAGCATGTGAACTGTAAAGGTGAAGTGATCAAAACCAGGATGGGGTGAGGAGTGATCTGGAGAGACAGTTCTGCAGTTAGGAGCACTTGTTGCTCTTTCAAAGACTTGAGTTTTGTTCCCAGTGTCCATGTTGGTGGCTCACAACTCTTGTAATTCCAGGTCTAGCTGTCTGATGCCCTCTTCTGGCATGACACACACACACACACACACACACACACACACACACACGAAATAAATCTTAAAAAACCAGAATTTTGATGAGTATAAGTTAACATATAAGGGATATGTTAACATAAATATGTATTTTAGTAATATATTAGTAGTCAAATTTCAATGCCTGAAAATTTGGCAAATGATAATACTAGTATCAGAATATATGCACAGTTGCCTGAATATTTAAAACTATTTTCATTTGTATCACTCTTCATGTAGAGGATTTTATAATAACTTACAAGGCAAAACATTATTTTTGAAAGACTCACAAAAAAAAAAAACCAGAGAAACAATATATAAAGGAGTTAGAAAACGAAGAAAAGCATTAAAAATTGTATTTCTAAATTCTGGTGTTGTTGCTCTATTACTTCTCTTTCAATGACTTTTCTTTAGGTTTCCAAATTAAAACAAATCAAAACAAAAGAACAGGAAGGACGGTGAGGTGGTCTGGGCACAGTCATACTTTCTTGCTATCCCCCTGCAGGGAAGGTGGAGGCAGGCATGTATCTGGGGCTCCCTGGACAGCCAGCCGAGCTTATTAGGCAAGGTGTACATCAGTGAGACACCATGTCTCAAAACAGAATAACACAAAACAAAACAAACCCTCCCAAAACAAGAACAAGCCAAGGTGAATGGCACGTGGGGCTCAACAGCCAAGGTTGTCCTCTGCTCTCCACACATGTACATATGAATCTGCACATACTATGTGCATTTGCAGACACACAAACACTTATCTACGCACATATAAAGACACACACATACAAAGGAACACTGATGAAATAAAAATGTAAGCTGAGCAGTGTTATTATACATAATGATATATATGCAAATGATACATTTAGACTTATATAAGAAGACAATTATAAAAAAACAAGGCTATGTAATAACTATTGCATAACTAATTTGTCTGTATAAAGAATTGACATTTATATAATATAATAAGTGCTGTAAAGATAAACACACAGTAAGAAAATGACTATTATTGTTTTCTGTAGATAAGGATGTAATCATGTAGTAATTTATAATTAATGGCTTGGGATAACTTAAAATTCTAGGGACTTTGGCTCCCCAGAGTGAAGAAGGTTAAGAAAATCTGAGAAACCCGGGTTTCTAGTAGTGCCCTTTAAGTCCTATTTTAAAATAGAGTCTTAGTTTTCTTCAGTATATTAGAATATTATGTGCATAGACATAGATATCATTTGTTAAATCCTGTTTGAAGTTTTTTTCCCCCAGATTTCTCAAGGTCTGAGTCGGTCCTGTGCTTTTTAGCAGTCACCTGCTGAGTTTTTGTGTTTCCTTTATCTTTATTCAGCCTGAACCCAGCCCATTTCTGTAACTAACAATTTCACCCAACAGGGAGAAAGTTCTGGACAACCAGACTTTCATGTTTTCTGTGGTAGATTAGGAAGAGAGTACAATACAATATGAAAAATCAAAGTGCAGTATGTACCAGTTGAAAAATTGTCATTTTTTTCTTTTTAATACTAGATGTATTCTGGTATGAAACAAATTCATTTTTAGTTTTTGAGTTCACATTATAAACTTTGAGTATTTTTTATGATTTCAGTGTGACTGCTTTGTGCTTGTAGCTTTAATGAATTTTTTTCCTTTATATTTTATTTCTTCAAGTTACATCTCAGTTGCAGTCCCCTCCCTATTCCCCCCTCCAGTCCCACCCTCCCACCCTCAACCCCCCATCCTCTTCCCTTTTTTTTAAGTTTAAGGTATATCTTATTTCCCCCTACAGTTTCCCCTTTCAGTGCAACAAATGGCTCTTTCTCTTATGATAATGAATACAATACAAAACAACAGAGGTAATTAGGCCACAGTTATGAGGGTTATATGGCTTAGCGTACATTCCCAATGTCCAGTCCATATGTATTTGGCACCTGACTTTAACATTCTACTATCTAACCATCTCCATGAGTTTAAAGTTCTATATTTAACTCAACATTCATACTAACTTGCAACACAATTTTAAAGCATCTTCTTAGATCTATAACACTCTCTTGACTCTTAAACAACTCAAAATTTAACTATGAGACTCTAGCTATCTGTTCTTCAACCACCTCAGAGACCTGAGAGGGATAAATATATCTGATTTTATAGGAAGTACAGGGCCTGCAGCTTCCAAAACTAAGAAATGACATACCAGTGGCTGCCTGGACAGTTCCCATTTTCTCTCCATACAATACAGCATCGATCTTCAGTCATTTGGCCCCGTTTATCTGACAGACATTGATTGTAGAGCAGGGGTTATGAAGGACTTGCCTACCCTGTCTTGGCAGAGCTAGGCTGTCGACTTACCTGCTTCCAAGTTTTGTCCTTTTTGGACAGCATTCTGTCTACAGTTGGAGCAAGGAGCTTTTCCTACCAAGAGATAGGCTTGCGACTAATTCAATCATCTTCCGCTGGAGATTCTTCGATGCTCATCTTCTACTTGGGGTAGAATAGGGGGTGCTGTCAGGAGTTGATATGTCTCGATATAAAAAAATCTAAAGTTACAAAAACATCTTTGAATGCCATATTCTGCAATCTCTTGAGGTTTTTGAAGAGGCCCTATCTATCTCTTATATTAGGGTAAGTAGATGTTGCTTGTCTCTTAGCAACTTTATTTCTGATTATCTTAGAAAATAACTATAATAGGCTGTCATAGTACTGAACAAAATGACCGCTTGCATAACTACTAGTTTGCATTTCTTAATTATCCTAAACAGTTTATGACAATTAGTAGTAAAAGGCCAAAACATCACATTTCATTTTTTTTCTTTACCTCCTAACCCTTCCATCCCATTTCTCTGGGGTGAGGTGTCCTTATATAACAGTCCCTCATCTCAGCTGAGAGGTCGTATAAGGGCCAAGAGCCTCCTCATTCATTGGGGGTCTACAAGGCAGTACCACCAGTGAAAAGTGTCTCATTGCCCGGGAGAGAGAACTAAAAAACAAACAAACAAATAAGCAGACAAATTGATAAAAAAGACTAAAAAATAGAAAAAAGAATATGAAAAATAAATAAATAAGTAAAAATAAAAAATAAAAAGTTTATGTCCAAGTTCCCTTTGGTGTGTTAGTTGTAGTATCGATACCTTCTACTATATAACTAAAATCCTACTATAAGTGAATAGATGCCATATGTGTCCTTCTGAGTCTGGGTTAGCTCACTCAGGATGAGCTTTTCTAGTTCCATCCATTTGGCTGCAAACTGCATAATTTCATTGTTCCTGATAGCTGAATAATATTTCATTGTGTAGATGTACCACAGTTTTTTAACCCATTCTTCGGTTGAGGGACATCTGGGTTGTTTCCAGTTTCTAGCTATTACAAATAAGGCTGCTATAAACATAGATGAGGAAACTTCCTTATGATTCCGTGAAGAGGCATTTGGGTGTATACCCAGAAGTGGTATGGCTGGGTCCTGAGGCAAAGCTATTCCAAGTTTTCTAAGAGTTTTGAATCAGAGTGTCTGAGTTGAACCAGCCAGCCAGAGTTCAGAAAGAGCTAGAAAGGGTGAGCTCATTCAGCAGTAAGTCCCAGAGGCTGAAAATATTCTATGCCTAGATTAGATTGTATGAAGGTAAAAGCTTCTAGGACTATACCTAGGTTAGCAGACAGAGTTAGTAAGCCTCCAAGATGACAATCACAATCAGGTGAATAAAAGTTAATTTTACACACCTGGGTCTGCCTTTGTGCCCCCAAGTCCCAACAAAGTTAGTGACAGAAAGTAAATTTCTTCCTATCAGCAATTTAGTATTCCCCATGGAGGGAAACAGTAGTCACTGGAAGAAATGGGAACAGGGAGGCTGAGCAGTTTGTGATACCAGGGATGAGGTATAGATTGTAACATGGAGATTCCCTGCTAATCCAGTCAATCTCATGTAAGATTCCCTGCCAATCCAGTCCTGATAGCTCTCTCAGCCAATGCTCTCCCTGGTTTATTTTTTGCCTCATGAGTGTAAAAGCCTGCTTGTTTTAAAATGCAAGACAAACCAAATCATTAGTTTGCTAAAACTTCTAAAATGAAATTCCATTTTCCTAGGAAAAACTAAAGTATTCATAGACCCTTATACAGGTCTACCCACCATCATTATCATCTTCTACAACCCTTTTTCCACCCCTTGGACTGTTCTACATGGTTCCTGCTCTCATGTATTCCAGACACAACCTCAGCTTATGCACATGAGCTATCCTTCTCTTTGCTTGATATGACACACACACACACACACACACACACACACACACACACACACGCACACACGTCAGTTGCATGGTTAATTTCCCTCATATATCATAATCTTTGCTTAAATTTTTCTCAATGATAATTCTTTACCAACGATACTTCTAAAATGTCAACACATCTGTACTGTTTAAATGTACACTATGGCAGTGTCTTCTTCCTTATTTCCCTCTATTGTTTCATCTGTTACTATTACTTGGTTGAATTAGTTATACTATCTGTCTCCATTATTTCTAATGCAAAGTTCACATCTAAGGTCAGTTACTCCAGAAGCAGATACTGAATGAGGTTAAGGGAGTCTCTGGGATGAGGCAGTAAGGTATTACAGGGAATTGCAGATTTAGACGAAGAGGAAACCAACCAAACATAGGACTTCCAAACCCTGCTAGGATCCTTCATGAAACTATCAAAGCCAGTAATTTGCTAACAAGGCAAGAAATAGAAACTCTCAGGTAATTTTATCATTCGGATGAAGTGAAAACAGAGATGCAAATAATCCAGTGGCAGTCCTCCAAAGTGATACAGCTGCAGATTTCTGAACGAAACCACTAGCCTATAGAGAGGCAAGAGATCACAAGAAGAAATAAAAAGTACCATAGTGGTCCTGGATTGAGTAGAGCTATGTGATGTTAAAATGAGAGCAAGATTTTTTTTCTTTTGTTTCTATGTCATCTATTCATTTAGGAAGCATATATAGACAAGTAACTGTAACGTGTATCTTCTAAGGTACAGGTACTATAATACACTGAGTACTTGCAGGCATAAAAGTAGACTTTTCATCAAGACAAATTATTCTATTTCTTTCAGAAACACCATCTCCTATCCTTGGGTTTATGGTGTCAACATTCTCTATCTCACTCTTCTTTTTGCTGCTCCATCATATTACATCAACCAGACCTGAAATTACTCTCACCCATCTCTTCTCTTCTTCTTTGGAACACCAAGCTTGGAAACATATAATCACCTAGCAGCATTACAGAGTAAGCAATTGGTCACCATCTTCTGGTCTGTTCTCCCTCTATTCAATTCATATAGATCTCTAGTGAAACCTATTTCAAAACATGACTCTGGATAGGGGGGAGGTGGTCCATGCCTTTCATCCCAGCATTTGGAAAGCGGAGGTAGGAATATTATCACAAGCTCAAGGCTGGTTTGGGAGACAAAGTGAGTCTCAGGCCAGTTTGGGCTACAGAGTCAGATGCTATCTCAAAAGAAACCAACCAACCAGACAAGCAAACGAAGAATCTATAATTACAATAAGCTACTCCAAAACTTAGATGTTTAAGCGTAATTAAAACCTCAACTTTATTCTCTATTTTCATTTGGCCGTAGCTCTCTTTTCCATCACTTATATGTCTTTGATTATATTCAAGTTAAGATGAACTACTTTTTACACCAGTCCCATAAAGCTTCTTATCTTTGTATTTTTGTTTAATTTAGGGTGCAATATGTTCTCACATCTGCCAAATAACTGAAAATTAACTCATCAAAGCTGAGTCTCAGCATGCTCTGTTAGCAAACTCTGTCTACTAAGCCAGAAGTCATTGCTCCCTTCAGAAGACATGGAGCTGTGGAAAGAGGAGAGACTTTGAAGACAATGGTCCACATAAAAACCTAGTCCTGCCATTTGCTAATCCATTAATTTTGACCTTACATAAGTTCTGATGTGACTCAGTTTTCATATCAGTGAGAAATGAAGGGCCATCTTGAATTTTTCCTATAAATTCATATATTATATTGTGACTGTCATATGTCGATGCTTAATTTTTATATTTCTCTTTTTAGTTCATCTTCCTTATCTTATCTCATTTTTCCTGTGATTTCTAGATCACTGACCACAGCATCACACCTGAGATAAATGGAACGACAATTAAATGATAAATCAATTTCCTTAAACCTACAATTTACTTAGCAGCTTTCTTCTTTTCATTGAATACACTCCATTCTTCTTTGTTTAAATTTTTTTTATTTTTAGTTATGTATGTGTGTAAAATCTGTATGTATATGACTTCACATGTTCCAGTGCCCTCTGAAACCAGTCATAGTGCTAGATCCCTAGGAGCTAGAGTTACAGGCAACTGTTAGCTCCCAGAAAACGATGCTAAGAACCAAACTTAAGTTCCTTGGAAGAAAAGCAAGTGTTCTTAACCACTGATCAATCTCTCCAGCCCAGACCTTCTTAGGGTAAAGGAGGAATCTTCCAGGTGTCTGATGTTCAGTGCTTTGTTTGTAAGTTCTATATGTATAATGGGGGTAGAATATGATACCTCTCTATATTTAACTTCATGGTCCTCAATCTTTCATTCCTCCTCTTCATTCTTCCACCTCTCCTCTGTACTCCCCTTCTCCTCCCTCACTAACCCCCACTCTCCACACACTCACACCTATTTCCCGGGCATTTCTTTCTGACTGTGTATTATTTCATCTGCAAACAAAGGTCCATACTCATTTGATGTTTTAAAGGCTTATTAATGTCCAATTGCTTTGAATAGTTTTGCTAAATTAGATCTTCATTTTTCGAAATTTATATTTCACCTAGAGCAGGAAACTTGTTCAGAATTAACCTCTTAATTCTCCTCTTTCAACACAGCTTTCTTTGCTTTAATTCATCTCTCAAACTACTTTTGATCAATTGTAAAAAGCATATCCCCTATGTCTGTCACTTTCACCTAAGAATCCAAGCTTTCTCCACTACCATCCATAAGATGTACAAATTTGTGACAGAATTAAAGAACCAACTGTCTGCTTTTCTGTTCTATCTTCCTTTACCTTGTTCTTCAGACAGGGTAATTGTGGTTTTCTAAGCTTGCTTCCTGGCTTCCAGGAGTCAGCTTATGTGTGTTTCATCTCCTGAAATTCAACACATACCTGTTCAATCTGACATTAGTAGCTCTAAACCTCAAATACTATATTTTCTATGAAACTGCATTTCAAAGCTTTCCAAATGAATGTGCCCCTTCACTTTTTCAAGCTCCAGAAAACTTGCTAATCAAGCACTGTGCATAGAGGCAATTGCCTGTTTTAACAAGAGGAGAGGCTATTCTGTACTCTGCCTTGTAGCTCTTCTAGGAGGTAAAGCAATGTCTTGCACACAATGAACACTCAAAAGAAAAAAATCAAGTCACAGGAGATTTCAGAGACTCTGCTATGAACACCTTGTAAGGGATTTTGTGTACAACAGGCAGTTGTGATTCTGGGTAGAATTAACCTTAATATTGATTGAACAAAAATTTCACTCATTACCTTAAAATAAATCAAAGACTTTTGGGCCTTACAAGTGACACTACGAACCTTGATTTGAAAACACAAGTACAAATGAACCCTTCCCCCCCTTTTTTGTTTTCAGCACATGGTTTCTCTGTGTACAAAGCTTTGACCATCCTAGATTCACTTGGTAGAGCAGGTTGGGGGTGAACTCACAGACATCCACCTGCCTCTGCCTCACGAGTACTAGAATTAAAGGTATGCACCCCTGTTCAATTCCCTCTGTCAGTGGACAATGAAATCCAATGATAACTAATCAGAATCACCAAGTAGTGCAATTAAGCAAGGAGGACTTTCTATCAGGACCAGACAACCGTATTTGAAGAACTATTTCCCTTGATTTTCTCTGGAACTCTCTTACAAAGTTCCTAAATCACCTCTAGTTTGGAGGTATCCACATGAAGAATTGATGTTTGCACAAACCTTAAAATTGTGTTACTTTTTTTTAATGTCTACTTTGTAAAAAATACAACACATCACTCTTAAGGGTAGGCCCAGCAGTAGATGGCCAACACAAAAGAAATGTAATGGCATCTTTGAAGTTTCTCTGTCTCATAATGTTAAGTCAGGGCATAGTTTAAAAATTATTACTAGTAGATCAATGGAATCGAAGTGAAGACCCAGAAATGGACCCACACACCTACGCCCACCTAATTTTTGAAAAGAAGCCAAAACCACCCAATGGAAGAAGGACAGCATCTTCAACAAATGGTGCTGGTCCAACTGGATGTCCACTTGCAAGAGAATAAAATTAGACCAATACTTATTACCTTGTACAAAACTTAAAGTCAAGTGGATCAAAGACCTTAACATAAGGCCGGTCACACTAAATCTACTAAAAGAAAAAGTGGGAAAAACCCTCGAACTCATTGGCACAGGTGACAACTTCCTGAACAGAACACCAACAGCTCAGGACCTGAGACCAACAATCAACAAATGGGACCTCATGAAACTGAAAAGCTTCTGTAAGGCAAAAGACATGGTCATTTGAACAAAACGGCAACCTACAGACTGGTAGAAAATCTTCACGAACCCCACTTCTGACAGAGGGCTAATATCCAAAATCTACAAAGAACTCAAGAAATTAAATGAAAAGAAACCAAATAATCCAATCAAAAAATGGGGCACAGAGCTAAATAGAGAATTCACAAAGGAGGAATCCCTAATGGCCAAGAGACACCTGAAGAAACACTCAACATCCTTAATCATCAGAGAAATGCAACTCAGGACGACTCTGAGATTCCAACTCACACCTGTCAGAATGGCTAAGATCAAAAGCTCAAACGACAGCACATGCTGGCGAGGGTGTGGAGAAAGGGGAACCCTCCTCCATTGCTGGTGGGAGTGAAGGCTTGTGAAACCACTATGGAGGTGGTTTCTAAAATATCAGTATGGCGATATTTTAGAAATCTTGGAATAGCTTTGCCTCAGGACCCAACCATACCATTTCTGGGTATACATCCAAATGACTCCTCATGGAATCATAAGGAAGTCTCCTCATCTATGTTCATAGCAGCCTTATTTGTAATAGCTAGAAACTGGAAACAACCCAGATATGTCCCTCAACTGAAGAATGGATTAAAAAAACTATAGTATATCTACACAATGGAATATTACTCAGCTATCAGAAACAATGAAATTATGCAATTTGGAGCCAAATGGATGGAACTAGAGAAGCTCATCCTGAGTGAGCTAACCCAGACTCAGAAGGATGCACATGGCATCTATTCACTTATAGTAGGATTTTAGCTATATCGTACAGGATATCTGTACTACAACCAACACACCAAAGGGAACATGAACATAGACTTTTGTTTTGTTTTGTTTTGTTTTGTTTTTGTTTGTTTGTTTGTTGTTCTGTTTTTTAGTTTTCCCTCCCTAGCAATGAGACACTTTTCACTGGTGGTACTGCCTTGTAGGCCCCCAGTGTATGAAGAGGCTCTTGGCCCTCATATGACTTCTGAACTGGGGCAAGGGACTGTTATGTAGGGACACTCCACTCCAGAGGAGCAAGATGGAAGGGTTAGGGGGTAAAGGATGGGAGGGCGGGGCTGGGAAGGGGGGAAAGAGGACAATATGATGGAGATGTAACTTGAAGCAACAAATAAATACATTTATTAATAAAAATATTACTGATCTTCTACACACACACACACACACACACACACACACACACACACACACACACA
>CAJQZJ010033126.1:2405783-2444905 GCA_907164525.1 Lophiomys imhausi | reverse complement strand
ATATGTTTATATTTCTGTATCTTTAAATGTATGTGTGTGTGTGTGTGTGTGTGTGTGTGTGTAAGTCATGAACCTGGAGAGTAGACCATGAGACAGATAGATCATATGGAAACGGGGAACAAAAGAGATGGTAGTGGAATATATGACATGACAGCAGAAAGAGGGGTATTGGGAAGGAAAAGGAAACAGGAAGCAGACAAGGGGATGAGGTAGGTAGTGGTAAAAAGAGGCAATATGAATGCAGTGTTTATGAAAATGCACATGAAACCCAGCATTTTGTATGCTAAATTCAAACATTTCATACAACAAAACTTGAGAGGTGAGCTCTACATGGACCAAAAATGCCTTCCTCTAGCTGTGTGAAAGAAAGCCATGCACAAGCCCAGATGAGAGAATGTAGATCAGCTAGCTAAGAAAAGAATGGCTACAACACACAACAGTCATAACTGGATGCCAGAGAAAGGTTTGAAGGAAGAACAAGTTCTGCATCAATGGTGGGATGCTGCATATCTCACCAATAGAAACACTGTTCCTTTTGGAATTCAGGAAACGTTATCACTTCTCATGACTAGTCAGAGACATCAAACTACACAGCCCCTTCTAGGATCAGTTTAATTTTCCTTGCTTCACTAAAACTGAGTCAAAGCAATATTAAAATATGTTGAACCACTGAAATATTTCCCTCTTCCTAAAAGATTTTACCATATTGATAGAAAACTAAGCATATTTGATATAATTATGTCAAATTCCACTGTTATTCAAGGTCAGATATTTTCTACTAGATTAAGTAAGCAAAAATCAAAACTCCAACTGTCTGTAATTGCAGGAAGTAGTGGTGCATGCCTTTAATCCCAGCACATGGGAGGCAGAGGCAAACGGATCTCTTTGAATTCAAGGCCAACCTGGTCTACAAAGTGAGTCCACAGAAAAACCCTGCCTCAAAATTATTTTTAAAAAATCCAAACCAAACCAAAAAAAAAAAAAAAGTCAAAAAACACCATGGAATAAAGCTGGTCTTCAACAGCAAAAGAATCAACAGAAAACCTACACACACATGGAAATTGAACAACTCTTTACTGGATGACTACTGGAACAGGAAAGAAATAAAGAAAAAAATCAAAGAAGTCTTAAAATCCAACGACAATGAAGGCACAATATACCCAAACCTATGGGACACAATGAAAGCTCTGCCACGAGGAAAGTTCATAGCACTAAGTGCCTTCAAAAAGAAAATTGTGACAGCTCATATTAGCGAATTAACAGCTAAACTGGGTGAATTGGAAAAAAAAAAGAAGCAAACACTCCCAAGAGGAGCAGAAGGCAGGAAATGATAAAACTTAGGGTTGAAATCAACAACTTAGAAACAAAAAGAAATGTACAAAGAATCAATGAAACCAAGAGTTGGTTCTTCAAGAAAATCAACAAAATAGAAAAATCCCTAGCCAAATTAACTAAAAGACAGAGGGAAAAAACACAAATCAACAAAACCAGAAATGAAAAGGGAGAAATAACAACAGACATTAAGGAGATCCAGAGAATATCTGGGTCCAACTTTAAAAACCTATATTCCACCAAATTTGAAAACCTAACCGAAATGGACAATTTTCTCAATAGATTCCAATGACCAAAACTAAATCAAGATCAAATTAACAGCTTAAACAGCCCAAAAACCCCTAAGGAAATAGAAACAGTCATTAATAATCTCCCAACCAAAAAAAGCCCAGGGGCAGATGGCTTTAGCATGGAATTCTACCAGACCTTCAAAGAGGAGCTAACACCAACACTCCTCAAACTCTTCCACCAAATAGAATCAGAAAGAACACTGCCAAACTCATTCTATGAGGCCACAGTCACCCTGATTCCTAAACCACACAGAGACCTAAAAAAGAAAGAGAACTTCAGACCAATCTCCGTCATGAACACAGATGCAAAAATACTTAATAAAATACTAGCAAACTGATTCAAGAACACATCAAAAGTATCATACACCATGATCAAGTAGGTTTCATCCCAGGAATGCAGGGATGGTTCAACATACGAAAGTCAATCAACGTAATTCACCATATAAACAAGATGAAAGAAAAAAACCACATGATAATCTCACTAGATGCAGAAAAAGCATTTGAAAAAATCCAACACCCCTTCATGCTAAAAGTTCTGGAGAGAACGGGCATAAAAGGACTGTACTTAGAAATACTAAAGGCAATATACATCAAGCCAGTGGCCAACATCAAATTAAATGGAGAGAAACTTGAAGCATTTCCTCTAAACTCAGGGACAAGACAAGGATGCCCACTTTCACCATATCTCTTCAATATAGTACTTGAAGTTCTTGCTAGAGCAATAAGACAACTAAAAGAGATCAAGGGGATACAAATTGGAAATGAAGAAGTCAAATAATCCCTATTTGCAGACGATATGATAGTATACATAAGCAACCCCAAAAATTCCACCAGAGAACTCTTACAGCTGATAAACACCTTCAGCAAGGTGGCTGGATACAAAATTACCTCAAAAAAATCAGAAGCCCTTCTATATACAACAACCAAATGGGCTGAGAAAGAAATAAGGGAAACAACCCCCTTCACAATAGCTACAAACAATATAAAATACCTGGGGGTAACTCTAACCAAGCAAGTAAAGGACCTGTAAACAAGAATTTCAAGCCCTTTATGAAAGAAATGGAAGAGGCCTTTAGAAGAAGGAAAGACCTCCCATGCTCATGGATAGGTAGGATCAACATAATAAAAATGGCCATCCTACCAAAAGCAATATATAGATTCAATGCAATTCCTATCAAAATAACAACACAATTCTTTATAGACCTGGAAAGAGCTATTTTCGATTTCATATGGAACAACAAAAAACCCAGAATAGCTAAATCAATCCTGTACAATAAAAAAAAAAATCTGGAGGTATCACCATCCCAGATTTCAAGCTGTACTACCGAGCAATAATAATAAAAGCAGCATGGTACTGGTATAGAAACAGACCAGTAGATCAATGGAATAGAATTGAAGACCCAGAAATGGACCCACACACCTATGCCCACCTAACTTTTGACAAAGAACCCAAAACCACCCAATGGAAGAAGGACAGCATCTTCAACAAATGGTGCTGGTTCAACTGGATGTCCACTTGCAAAAGAACGAAATTAGACCCAATCTTATTACCTTGTACAAAACTTAAAGTCAAGTGGATCAAAGACCTTAACCTAAGGCCTGTCACACTAAATCTACTAAAAGAAAAAGTGGGAAAAACCCTCGAACTCATTGGCACAGGTGACAACTTCCTGAACAGAACACCAACAGCTCAGGAACTGAGACCAACAATCAACAAATGGAACCTCATGAAACTGAAAAGCTTCTGTAAGGCAAAAGACATGGTCATTTGAACAAAACGGCAGCCTACAGACTGGGAGAAAATCTTCACCAACCCCACATCTGACAGAGGGCTAATATCCAAAATCTACAAAGAACTCCAGAAATTAAACGCCAAGAAACCAAATAATCCAATCAAAAAATGGGGGATGGAGCTAAACAGAGAATTCACAAAGGAGGAATCCCTAATGGCTGAGAGACACCTTAAGAAATGCTCAACATCCTTAATCATCAGAGAAATGGAACTCAAGAAGACTCTGAGATTCCATCTCACACCTGTCTGAATGGCTAAAATCAAAAGCTCAAATGACAGAACATGCTGGTGAGGGAGTGGAGAAAGGGTAACCCTCCTCCATTGCTGGTGGGAGTGCAGGCTTGTACAACCACTATGGAGGTCAGTATGGCGATATCTTAGAAATCTTGGAATAGCTTTGCCTCAGGACACAGCCATACCACTTCTGGGTATACATCCAAATGACTCCTCGTGGGATCATAAGGAAGTCTCTTCATCTATGTTCATAGAAGCCTTATTTGTAATAGCTAGAAACTGGAAACAATCCAGATGTCCCTCAACTGAAGAATGGATTAAAAAATCTGTAGTACATCTATACAATGGAATATTACTCAGCTATCAGGAACAATGAAATTATGCAATTTGCAGCCAAATGGATATAACTAGAAAAGCTCATCCTGAGTGAGCTAACCCAGACTCAGAAGGATGCACATGGCATCTATTCACTAATAGTAGGATTTTAGCTATATAGTACAGGATATCTGTACTACAACCAACACACCAAAGGGAACATGGACATAGACTTTTTTTTCTTTCTTTTTTTGCTGCTATCGTTTGTTTTTGTTGGTTTGTTGGTCTTTTTTTTAGTTTTCCCTTCCTAGTAATGAGACACTTTTCACTGGTGGTACTGCCTTGTAGGCCCCCAGTGTATGAAGAAGCTCTTGGCCCTCATATGACTTCTGAACTGGGGCGAGGGACTGTTATGTAGGGACACTCCACTCCAGAGGAGCAAGAGGGAAGGGTTAGGGTGTAGAGGATGGGAGGGCGGGGATGGGAAGGGGGGAAAGAGGACAAAATGATGGAGATGTAACCTGAAGTAACAAATAAATAAATTTATTAATTTTTTAAAAAGCAGGTAACAGGTTTAAAACACTATAAATAAATTAAAGGTTATAACTGTTCAACCTGGTCTTATAAACCTCCAAGAGTAGAAAAAACTTAGAGATAAGGTAAAATACATGAAATTCATGGTGTTAGCCCATGTCCTTAACCTCAGCAGAGACGGGAGGAGCACTATAGAGTTAGTTGTCTTATAAATTCTAGAGTTACAAGGAACAGGGTGTTGATGGTGCACACCCTTAATCCCATCATTCGAGAAGAATACACCCTTAATTCCAATACACTAGAGACAGAAACAGGCAGATCTCAGAGCTCAAGGTCAGCCTGATTCAAAACAAGCTCTAAATAGAGAAAAACTTCGATCCAGGGGTGGTGGAGCACATCTTTAATCCCTTCAGTTGGGAACCACAGGTCTTTTATCCCAATACTTAGAATGCAGAGACAGGCACATAAGATTTGGAAGGATTTAAGTTTAAAAGCTACTTACAAAAGGCATGCTCAATGCAAACAAATTGTCCTTTGAGATCTCAAAATATATACACTAAAGGGTTGTTTAGCTCCAAAATAAAAAAATATTTTCTTCTTTAATCCTGATTGAAAGATAATACTTTATATTTTGTCAAAAAACCAAATTTGCTTCAGGAAAAATATTACCTGACCCTCCCAAAAAAGGTAATTGTCCCAGAGTTAGGATTAGGGCAGGGCTCTGTTCTTATCTTTCCAGAAGATTTAATGCATCCATTCAAGGAATCCAGGGACAACTGGACAACGGAAACCTCAGCAGAAAACAGATCAGACACCAAAGAAGATGAGTGGCCCAGATGATCCGCCTTGCAGACTTCCTCAATAGCTGTTTCCTCAAAAGTCTACAACCACAACAACTCAAAATCGCTAAGATCGTTCAGCTCCACAGACTGCTCCAGCCAGAACTTCAGTAAAGCCCTGAAGTTCAGCCTCTGACTACAAACTTCTTAGGACATCTAAATAGCTGAGCACAAAAGGACTGAACATCAAATGATTCTATTAACATTTTTAACTATTTTGCATTCTTATTTGGGCCCCAAACAGGTTTACTACATCCCAAATCAGCAGGAAGTCATTTTAAGAGAGCGACGTCCCATGCTCAGAAGGTGGGGGGTGTCCCCCCCCCCTTTGGTTATTTGATGGATAACAGATAATTTTATTATTTAGGGGAAGAGACTACAAGCTGTTAAATGGTCTTGTTAAATGGGTTTTGGAGGTTAAACCCAGGGACTTCTATCTTTTTCTTTTCTGTATCCTTCTTTCTCTCCTATGTAGGAGTGAATATACTTGAGAAAAAAATGGACATAGACATAGTATAGGAAAGATCAAGAGAAAAGGACAGATTATTGATATGCCCTTATACCTTTGTATATTGGTACAAAATTGATATTATATTTGGCTAAATTGTTATTGATTTTTGTATATTGATACAAAATTAAGATTATATTCGGCCACAATGGTATTGACCCTTGTATATTGATGCAAAATTAAGATTGTATTGGGCTACATAGGTATTGATCTTTGTATATTGATACAAAATTAAGAGTGTATTTGGCCACATTGGTGTTGATCTTTGTATATTGATACAAAATTAGGGGTAATGCTTCTTAAAGGTATTGTACTTAGTAATGCTTACAAATGAAAGGTGGAGTTTTGGCCTTTTGATACCAACCTCATAAATTGTTTATGATAATTAATAAATGCAAACTAATAGTCATGCAAGCATGTCATTTTGTTAGTTACTATGACAGTCTATCACAGTTATACTCTAAGCTACTCAGAAATCAAGTTGTTAAGAGACAAGCAACATTTGCTTATCTAAATACAAGAGATAGATATGGCATCTTGAAAAACCCCAAGAGATCTGCAGAATATGGCATTCAAAGATGTTTTCTTAAATTAAGATTTTTTTTGATATTGAGACATGTCAGCTCATGACAGCACCCCCTCTTCTACTCCAAGTAGAAGATAAGCATCGAAGAATCTCCAGTGGGAGATGGTTGAATTAGTGGCAAGCCTATCTCTTGTCAAGAAAAACCCCTTGCTTCAACTGTAGACAGAATGCTGTCCAAAAAGGACAAAACTTGGAAGCAGATAAGTCGACAGCCTAGCTCTGCCAAGACAGGGTAGGTAAGTCCTTCAGAATTCCTGCTCTAATCAACGTCTGTCAGAGAAATGGGGCCAAATGGCTGAAGATTGATGCTGTAATGTAGGGAGAGAGAATGGGAACTGTCCAGGCAGCCACTGGTATGTCATTTCTTAGTTTTGGAAGCTGCAGGCCCTGCACTTCTTATACAATCAGATATATTTATCCCTCTCAGGTCTCTGAGTTGGTTGAAGAATAGATTACTAGAGTCTTATAGTTAAATTTTGTGTTGTTTAGGAATCAAGAGGGTGTTCTGGACCTAAGAAGATGTTTTTAAAATTGTGATGCAAGTTAGCATGAAAGCTGAGTTATATATAGAACTTTAAACTCATGGAGATGGTTAGATAGTAGAATGTTAAAGTCAGGGACCAAATACATATGGACTGTATTGTATTTATTAGCATACATTCCCGATTGGGAATGTATGCTAAGCCATATAACTCTCATAATTGTGGCCTATTTATTTCTGTTGTTTTTTATTGTATTTATTGTTATAAGAGAAAGAACCATTTGTTGGACTGAAAGGGGGAGCTGTTGGGGGAAAAAGATATACCTTAAACTAAAAAAAAAGGGTAGAGGTTGGGGATTTCAGGGGGAAGAGGGTGGAAGGGTGGGACTGGAGGGGGGAGTTGGGAAAGGATTGTGACTGAGATGTAACTTGAAGAAATAAAAAATAAATTATTTAAAAAGTCAAAAAACAAAAGAAAATATACAAGATTTTTACAAAGCTATCATTTCTCAAAATAAGGGTCATTATCATAGTTATTGGGATGGTGTCTCTTTAGGAAGAAGAACATATTATTGTGTCCATATACTCTACAGTTAAGAACACTATTATGAAAGCAAAGCTGATAGCAGTGGAGTCCAACTAACTTTACTCTGTTAAAAATAGGTAGATTCTAAGTGGAGTCAGTAGACATAATATGTGCACATGTGCATATATATACATACTCATGTGTATAAATGTTTATAACTAAAGAAGATGTCAGGAATTTGGAGGGGTCTAAAAGTGGAAGAGAGAAGTGTGGAGATGATACAGATGAAGTGCTCATAAATAAAATTCTCAGAGAAAAACTATTCAAAAAGCAAAAAATAGGTGGATATAGATATGTAAGTATAATATACAAATTAAGCAATGAATTCGAAAAATGAAGACAACTGAGCTTGAAAATTGGTAGACAAACTAAAACAGATTCCCTGAATTTTAATAGAATGATAATGAGGCAATTGAAAGTTTAATGATATATGGGAGGATAGCCCCAACTATGTAGAAAGTACTTTAAGGAAAAAAATCAAAGCATATATTTGCAACAAGATATAGTTTTAATAAAGAATGGCGTTGTGTGCTGTGGTGAGCAGGGCAGTGAAGGCTGACATGAGTCCTCCTCTTACACTCTCTGTTTCAGTGGCCTAAGGCATGGTCCCTCATTGAACCCAAAACTCATGATTTTTGATGCTAGGCTAGGTGGACACCAAGGTTTAGTGATTTTTTTTTTTTTTTTTTTTGTCACTCTGACCTGTGGTCCAGCGCTGGGGTTATAGTCGTAAGTGGCCATATCTGTTTTTAACATGGTGCTGAGGATTGGAACTCAGCTCCCCAATGATTGTGCAGCAAGTGTTTTTACCCACTCTGCCATCCTCCTGTCCCTAGAATAGAATCATCAAACTAAAGGAGTCCTGAAATTAAAAGATATTATTGAAAAGCACCCATATGAATAAAATAATCCCAAATGTAAACATATCCCATTACTTCTAGAGAAGGCAAAAATTAAGAAAAAAAATTATCTCTGGTAGGGACCTGGCTTCTTCTAATGGAAGAAAAAACACAGGAAAAGAGTTTACTGTCTTATTTTTCTCCATACTAGTCCTCTGAGGACAAAACATAAGAATATTTTAGGGAAAAATATCTGTGAACCAAGAGAAATTGTCCTTCTTGGATAAACATGTTAGAGAAACATACTCACACACCTGTGTGTCATGGAAAAGTGAGTCTGAGCACGATTAGTTCCACTGAAGACCGCAAAGGGGAAAGTTCTAATAAAAAGGACTTTAGGAATGTGTGCAGTCCAGTTAAACCACAGGAGTAAATGCAAATCATTGTCAGTGTAATTCAATCTCAATAGGAAAAATGTTTCTTAGAACTTTGTATAGAATGGCAAAGTGCATTGATTTATTGATTGATTGATTGTAGTTTGTAGTGCTGCAGATCACACCCAGGGCTTCAGGCAAGCCAAGGAAGTACTGGCTACATCCCCAGTTGCATATATGAGGAAATTGCTGGGTATGTAGGTAATTAGGATTTTATCTTACATAATGGTAGCTAATAGCAATTGGTTCATTCATGACCTTCATAATTTATTTTTAAGATAAAATAAAAAGCACAGAATAATATATGTAAATGCATCATAAATAACTAGGAAAAAACAGAAAGAAGAAAAATACTGGTTGTTAAAACCCAGAAGACAAATCAAAAATGGAAAAAAAAGGACTAAAAGTAGAAACAATAAAAAAATTACCAGACAAGAAACCAAATATACAACCAGTTATAATAAATTGTGAATTGTTTGATTCAAATTAACTAACAAAACCCACCAAATTAGATCATAATGTAAGAGATGAACAGATGCTGTTTATTTAAAAGAAGCATGAACAAGTTGCCAAAGTTAAAAATAAGATGAGAGCAAAAATACATCAGGCAAATATAAACACAAATGTAGGTTTTGCAAATTTATTTGAGACAAATATGTATCAAGAAGCAAGAAAGTTTCATGTATAGGTAAAATAATTTTATCTCAAATATTAAGTTTTGAATAAAAATTTCACAAAATTAGAAGCAGCAGTTCATTATACAAAACTACTAGAAATTCTATAGAATTGCAAGATATAAATTCTTTTTCAATTTTTCAGAGACAGATCCTATACTTAGAAAAGTGAAGAGAATAATGGAAAATGGTAAAGTTAATAAGAACTCTTAAGATATAAGTATTCCTGTACATTTCACTCCACAGGATAATCTGAATGCTGCCCATCCCCTGCATCTTGCCTTTAGAGCTGAGGAAAACCACAGGCTGGAATCTGAAGCTCAGCTTTTGTAAGAGAATATTTAGCAAATACTTAAGAATATGTGTGGTCCATAGTGCAAATACATAAGCCTGTCCTTAAATTCAAAGAGTTGTGAACACACACACACACACACACATTGAACATGGCATGTTCTAATGAAACTACTTACGGACATGCAACTTCAAATATAATACATTTTTTACACAACATGATTTGCCAAACTTTTATACAGCAGAGACAGGGAATGATCAAGGATGCTAGATTCTGTTTTTAGTCTCTACATAGCTTAAGAGGGTGTTGTCAATTTGCTCCATGTTAGTGTGGGTCAATGATGGTACAGTCAAAGCCCCCGTCATGATGTGAAGAATGTCTCAAATTTCTCAGAAGAGGGCTGACTACCAGATGTTCATCAGGAGAAGTGTGAGCGTTCCTTAGGAAGGGCAAGCAGAAAACAATGACAGATCATGAAGCATTGGTAGTCTTTCTGTACCTTTTTGTAGATGGAATAGCAATACATTCTTCTGAAAATTTGTCCCAGTTCTCGGTGAAATTTTGCAAGAATTTATCTCCAACTGATAACCACTCACAAAGGAAAACTTAGTTTTCTCCAACGAAGTCTTACTGAATATACAAACCATTTTTAAGGGCAGACTCCAGGCCCAGTAGTAGATGGCTAACACAAAATGAGCTCAATGGTATTTTAGACTCATAACACTTTGTCTGGACTTTTTTTTTTAACCTTACAGGTCTTTGCTTATATACTATGACTTCTAATTTTATTTTTATGAATTTTCTATGTGTGTGAATGTGTATGTCTTTGCATATGTATGTGTTTCTTGTAGTTTTTCATTAACTGTTATCTTCCTGTTTGTTTTGTCCTATTTTGATTTATTTGTTTTTATCTAATCTTATTTTATTATTTTTTAAACGTATGTTTTTTTTTTCTAATGAGAAAGAAAAAGAAAAAACTTAGGTGATTGGGGATTTGGGAAGAGCTGGAAGGAGTTGGGGGAGGGGAAGCAGTAACCAGAATTTACTGTAGGAAAAAAAATCTATTTTCACGAAAAATTAATATTCCAAAAAACATTCTAATATAAAAATACTGTCAATCTTTTTGTCTTAATTGAATTATTAATTGCTTTTAAAATACAATATCCAATTCTACAAGGATAGTAAGCATTTTCAGAGAAATAATTGATGAATAAAATAAATTTATCAGATTTAACAAATATGCAATTATTTAAATAGTACATAATTTTTTAATCCTCAATATGTCATATATTTTGACCAATGGAAATGATCACACAGAACATATGGATTTTCAGCTAATTTGTATGATTATGTGATATTTCAATCATTTTGAATTTTGAATTTGAATCATTTTGAATTTTGAATTTGAACCATTAGTTCATATTTTGAAGAAAATGCTGTCCTGCCTCTTTCAATTTATCCTAAGAATAGCAATACTTAGTAATATCCTGGAGTATCCAGGCAATGCAGAATTTGTGCCCAGGCTGTTTCTAAACCCAGGTCTTTGTGCTTTGTTTTCTGTAAACTGCATGGTCCTGGCTTGTTTCTATTTATCATTTACCATTTTCCCTTAGATTTTGTTTGTAGAGTTTATACAGACATCAAAATGTGATTCTTTCTTGTGTATGCTTTTTAAAATTAATTTTTTGTTGGCAGAAAAATCTCTGGGTATCATTGTGACACTCTCTTTTTGCCTTTTCTTAACTCTTCTCTTCCTTTTCTCCTTCTTCCCCTTCCTTTCTCCTGTGGACTCCCTCCTCCACACTCATAGTTTTTCTTCTCTCATATCATAAAGCATAATATAAGAGATAACACATGCACTGTTTGTCTTTCTGACTCTGGCCTATTCCCCCTACCATAAGGATCCAAGTTCCACCCAATCTCCAGTGAATGACGCAGCTTCATTAATTTTTTATCCACATTTTTTGTTTTCCCTTGGAGCATAAAAATTTTATTTTGGAGGAACTGCCACTGCATATTTTCAGAGAGAGCAACATAAGAAAGCAAAAATGTTCCCCCAAGATAAATATAAATGAAACATAGTAAATATCCTTCTCTTTGTTGTTCAGTTTGGATGCTGGTGCTGAATTTCCAAGTATCATGATTCACGAGAAATTTTATGCCTTTAGTCATTTCTAGGATGGGGAGAGGCCACATTCTCTTTAGCCATACATCTGCTGATGGCTTCTAGGCTATTCTGTATCTTAGACATTATTCTTTTTTTTTTATTTTATGTGCATTGATTGGTGTTTTGCCTGGTTGTGTGGTGTGTCTGTATGAAGGTGTCAAATTCCCTGGAATTGGAGTTACATATAGTTGTAAGTTACCAAGTTGGTGATTGGAATTGAACCTTGGTCCTCTGGAAGCACAGTCAATGCTCTTAACCACTGAGCCATCTCTCCAGCTCTAGCACGTCTTGGATATTGTGAACAGTGTTGCAATAAATATGGATACGCAAGAATCTGTTGTGTACTGACTTAGACCCTTCAGGTATATACCAAGGAATGCTGTGGCTGGATCTATGGTACTTTCCTGTTAGTCATTTGTGTTTATCTTTAGAAACATGTTGATTCATTTATTACAAAAATCTAAGCCCAGAACTGATGTCTTTCTCTGTGTCCTTTATTTTGTCTAGGAAAGTTTCTAATCTGCCAGACTAGTGAGTTACGTAACTTCTAATTTCTTTCTATTCACTGTTGTTAGATATGGTGATGGTGCCATCTAACTCCCAGGTTCATTGTGAAGGTGAAGTAATTGCAGAATTTTAAAAACTGTATAGCAGTAATAGTTTCATAAATGTTAGATATTTCACCAATATAATTATGGGCAGAAAATATATAGCATAACCAAAAGGGAGAATGCAATCAAAGGGATTAAACCAACAATAATAAAAATTTCTGCCAACAGTATGTTAGCATAAAGGGCAGTAAGTAAAGTATGGTCTCTACCAGACTATCGGCATAGGAAACAAGAGGAACACCGAGTAATTAGTGGAATCCAGAAGTCAGGCCACTTGGCAGAACTATGGCCCCTGTGTTCTTTGCTGCACTGGAGGGGAAAGAGATCAGGGAAGGCAAGGCCCTAGTATTGGCGCTGAACATGACAACTTCCCATGCAAGGTAAGAGATGTTATCACCAGCCTGTAAGAGTCCATTCATGTCAGCATTAAAGCTGAATGAAATTCACTCTCCTCATGCCACCGTGCTCCACTGGTTCTTACCATGAGTATATTTGAATATAACAAATATTATCCTTATTTATGGATTGATTGGTTATCTATGATTCACACCCTCTCAGCTAGTGCATTGCTTTTTTTTGTTTCATTTGATTTTGCATTCAGTCGCCAAGAGTCTGTTTGTCACTTGTAAAGAACACTGGGTCCTGAACATTATTTTCTCTGATTTCAAGAAACATTTTCACTGAAACTTTCACAGCTTGTCCTAGAACTTGATGAACTCCTCATATACATTGGAATGCTTGAAGTAGTAAAACATATTTTGCTAACTTTCTAAAAGCATATTTTGTGTCTTTTATAATTCTTTATGGTTTTGAACAATAAGAGGAAATCTTTAACTGAGTCAAGAAATGTAAAAAAAAAAAAAGCATAGAGAAAGCAGAATGATAGGGGGAAATGAAGAAGAAATGAGGTGACTGACTAGATAAATAAGGTATGGTCTAAATTCTGCAATTAAAGACTTAAAATATTGCCAAAATCCACAGTCTTTCCCTTCAATATGCCAGAAAAGTCTTGCAATATACATTTGATTTCTTTTATGGAAGTTAGGTGTTTGTAGTGTGTAGGTTGTAATTTTGATGGAAGGGGATATGGGTTGTATATGTATATGGAGAGAAAGAGCCTATTATTAGTTAATTCTTTCACTTAATGCACTGGCTTAGTTATTTCTTTGTTTGTTTGCTTGCTTGCTTAAAATTTTGCAGAAGCTAGAGTCATTTGGGAGGAGGGAATCCCAATTGAGAAATTACTTCCATCACATCGACTGTAGGCAACTCTACGAGGCATTTTCATGATTAATGGTTGATAAGGGAGTGTACAGCTCACTATGAAAAGTAACACCCTTGTGCTGCTGATTCTGGGTTGTATAAAAAAGCAGACTGAGTACCCGTGGGGAGCAAGCCAGTCAGCTACATTCCTCCATGGTTTCTACTGTACTTCTTGCCTCCAGGTTCCTGCCTTGAGTTCCTGCCTGGGCTTTCCTCAATAAACTATACAACCCAGTATGTGTAAGCCAAATAAAACCTTTTCTTCCCAAATCTCTTTTGGTCCTAGTCTTTATCACTCATAGCAATAGAAACTGAACTAAGACAATGAGAGACAATGAGCACAAAAATTTCTCTAATATGGACTCAGAAAATTCCAGACAGCATGTACACACTCAAGAGACAGACAGGTAATAGAAGAATTATAATTCTTAGTTTCCTCTGACAATTTTACATACAGTATGCTTGTTTCACTGCACACACCAACATGAGTAAACTGAAAATAAAAGCAAATTAAAAGGCTATTAAGCTATTAAAAGCATATCCATGAAAAGAAACTACGATAACTTATTTTAGTAAGCTATTAGAAGCAGGGCATATTTATGCTGTACAAACCAGACATGTCAAACAGTGTTTGGATTGAAGCCTCTAACAATGCAACTGTGCACACACACACTGATGCCCCCATGGAAGCCAGCTGTGGCTACTAGTCTTGACTGTCATCTTGACTGAAGTGAACAATACCCATGAGGCCAGGGAAGCACATCTCAAGATGTCTGTTAGAGTGCTTTAAGAGCCAATCAGATAATGGAGGCTCTGACCTGACGAGTTAATTAATCCACTGATGAATTTAAGATTTCAAAGGACTATTCTTTTCAAAGGGAAGGCCTGACCAGAAGGAGCAAGTCTCTGGGGAGTGTCTTTGGAAGTTATGTCTTGTCTCACCACCATCATGCTGCTGTAGTGGTTTGCTCCCTGACCACAATGGATTGGATCCTGTGCTACCAACCTTCCTTGTCACCACAGACAGAAACCTCTGACACTCTGAGTTAGAAGAAATCTTCCCTTGGTTTAATTTTTTTTTTTTTTTTTTTTTTTACGTCAGGCACTCCTCACAGCAATCTGAATGCCAAGTAACACAGAGGTCTGTGTCAGTTCTTCTTGGTACCTTAGTAGAAACATAAGACACAATATCTGTCTCACTAATGTTCAACTTTTCATTTGAGAGATGATAATCCATGTGCACAGATGGCTAATTCGTATTATGGCAAGTATGGAGGTAGGTGAGTGTGATGAATGCTTATTTTGCACACACCAGAGAACCTTCTAAAGGAAGTGACATTTGAGTTTCATGTAATTAAGAGGGGATTTTGTTCACATTTTATGTTACAAAAAACTCACAGATACTCTGAAGTTTATAAGGCATAGAAGTATATTCACTAGACACTTTTCAGGATATGCTTATATGGAAAGTATTAAATTTTCTGCGATTGAAGTGTAAAGTACACAGGCAGGAGTGCTTGAGTTTGATCCTAAACATCCACATGAACAAACTGGGCATGGCAGTGCATGCCCATAAAACACTGGGAAGGCAAGGCAAAGGCAGGAGACACACAAGCCAGCCACACAGCAGAGGTGCTGGATTCCATATTCAATGAGAGATTCTTTCTCAAAAAATAAGGTGGAGAAAGATTTAGAGTGAGACTTGTTATTGACCTGTGACCTACACACAGGCACATAAACACTCACACACAGACAGAGAGATAGAGGAGACAAAGACACACACACACACACACACACACACACACACACACGAGAGAAACAGAGAGAGAGAGAGAGAGAAATTTGTTACACTGTTTTTACTTGTTTATTTTGTGTTTGGGGTTAAGTGTGTACTACAGTGTGGGTATGTATGTCAGGATCCAGTTTTATTATCCAATGGGACCATGGGATCCTCAGGATTGGACTCAAGTGGCCAGGTTTGGTGGCAAGTGTCTTTACCAGCTGAGCCATCTTGCCTGCTCAAGGAATGTTTTATGTTGTTTTCTATTTATCAAAAACAAAAATCTAACATGAGATTTAGAAAAATACACAAATGTGGACTGTTTAAGAGAATCAGTTGCGTAATTTTGATTAAATCCTGGTGGTTTCTAAAAACAAAAGCAGCAAATATTTTTATTGGAACTAAGGAAATGAAGCACCAAAACCAAGAGGTCAACTTTCCCACTTAAATAAATTAAGTTAAATAGAAAAATAGCTCAGGGCACTGGAATCTTCAGCTATACATGATATACTTTTACTGGCTGCTCATACTGGGTCAGAATTCTTGTTTGTTCCCTAAGTTTTTTAACTCTGGTATTATTTCTGTATATGGAGGTGTCCACAACAGTTGTAAACTTAAATTTGTATTTAAAAGCTTTCCATTTAAATTATTTTGATATTGATAAAGCAATTTCCTGTTATTTATTTTACTACATTGCCCTATCTAACAAGTATGGGGGTTGGAGAGATAGCTTAGTAGTTAAAAGCATTTGCTGCTTTTGTAGAGGACTGGGGTCTAGTTCCCAGCACCAGATGATGGCTCATTACTGTCGGTAGCTCCAGCTCCAGGGGATCTGACACCTTCTTCTGGCCTCTGCAGGCATTGCATGCATATGGTGCACAGAAACATTAATATGCAAATACCAATACACATGAGATAAAAAAAAAATCTAGGAGGAAAATTGAAATTCTGATAGCATTTCTGTGAAGTGCTATTTTTATTTCAGTAGACTTATTTCATCTTAAAGTTGCCAGGAAAGAATTACAGGCCATCTAGGGATCTTTTGGCCAAGGGTCTTAGAGCTGATTCCAGAAGCTGTGGACCATGTACACCAAGTGGAGAATGACTTCCTATGACCTGCTTAATCTAGGTCTAGATCATAATGGTCTAGGTCTAGATCATAATCTAGGTCTAGATCATAATGGTTAGTAAATCCATAAATGGTTAGGATTTACTAACCATTATGATACAGAATTGCCTTCCATAGCAAGTCAGTCTCAAGACCTAAAGAACTGTACCATTTCTTATGAGATAACTAAAGACACAAATGCCACTCAGGATTTTGACTGCTGGACTAGCAAAACCAGTGGCTAGGATAGCTTATCTGAATGTTCTTTATCTAAATGATGAGTCACTTTACATTTAACCTTCCTGACACCCAGGGACTAAAATCATGAATAATAAATTTATCTGTGTGCACTGATTGAATATAAGACTTGGTAGAACCCTCTTCTGCCTTTCCTTTCTCAGTCTATAGAATAAGACAATAAAACATCACCAGTTTTCTATGAGCAGTCCTGATTTGATTTACACACTTTTTTCTTGAGAAATTATTAATAAACCACATCCCTGGTTATACGCTACATTTTATATCACCTGCCTATACGACAGTCTTCTTAACTAAGAATCTTCACACAGGTCTGAGCACTCACCTAGCAAAGCTTAGCTTTCTGAAAGTTGCTAGCATCAATTCAAAACCTCAGCTCTCACCTTAAAGGAAACAGCAGATAGTTCATTCTGGAGCCATTATCAGCGACCATGGTTTGGTAACACAGACTTGAGTTACCTCAAAATCCACTTTTAAAATAGAAACAGTTTGATGAAATTTTGTATTTTTACAGAGCAGAAAAGGCATTAATCAAGCTAAGTTTAAAATACATTGGTTGTACATCAGAGAAGCAGTTACACGAAGATGTGGGAAGCTTTTCTATGGACACATGATGCTATCTGATGAGATTCTAAATATTGGGTTGGTGGAAGCTAAGTTAAGATATTCCAAAAATGTTTTTATCTGTCAGTCATTAGATGTCATTGCTGGAACCAAGAGACTGGTAAAGAATGGCTGTTTTGGAGGATCAGGAGTAACCCAAGATAACTAATTGGCCTCTAGATCTGCAACATTCCAAGCACTTCTCAGTACTGAAATTATAATTAGCCAATCAGTATCTGCAGATATTAGACTCTCTAAAGTTATCAGTCCACAAGAGACATGGGAAAAGAGAAGCACACCCTAGCTAATAACATAATGCTGGGTGATACACAGCATCACCAGCTCCCTCCATGGATGGCTAGCTTCATGTCTCAGATATTTCACATCTTGACTCCAATTATTCACAGAAAGGAAATAGTGTTCATTTTATCTTAAATAATATTATGATACAGACTTTCTTTTATCATGACAGTCCAACCAATTCCTCATATAAGCTTCATATGAATTCTCTGATTGTTGTTCTCACAAATAGCTCCCAATAAGCAGGTAGGGTAAAATTACAGTCATATAAATCACAGTTATTCACTAATACCATTGAAGCATACTCACCTGGAGAACACAAAATCTCAGCCAATCATAGACAGCAACAAAAGACAGTGTCTCAAAAATTGTAATGGTAATTGAAAGGGTTAAAACGCTTCTTGGGAGTGATTTTACCTCAGGTCATTTTATTCTATTACCCTGAATATTCTAGCTACTTCAAATAACATACCAACATGATAATCTTTTAATCCTCAAAAGCTTTTTACCACAATCTCATAGAGAAAAGGTTTTGAAATATGCTTGCCTCAAGGTCAGACATGGTGGCACACAACTTAAATACTAGTACTTGGGAGTCAGAGACAGGCAGATCTCTGTGAGTTCCAGGCTAGCCTGGTCTAAAAAAAAGTTAGTTCCAGGACAGCCAAAACTACCCAATGAGGTCCTGTTACAGAAGTAATCCAAAAAAAAGTTTTCAAACGAATTAGAGACATGTTTGCCTCTTAAACTCTCTAAAATTTTAGAAATTAAGTTTGAAAATGGCCATATTAGTTATTAGTAATGATATTATCTTCATAACAATGGTCTTAATTGAAAATATTAATGGAATTATAGTGAGATACAGCTTTCAATTGTAAAGAAAGATGACATTGCTGTGTACTGTTACAGAGAGCAAACAAAAAGGAATTTACTTTTCGGTTTTAATAAGATTTTGTCACATGCTCTTGATTCAAGTAATATTTTTCTACATTAAAACAATATTTCAGTAGGCACCACTCTATTGCCAATGATAATCTTCAAAATGTAAATATAACTTTGATACCCTGAAATCAATATGATATGTAGTTACATTACTAAGGATCTCATTTTCCTTCATTGACATTATTAGCATTTTTCATATATGAATCCTAGGATTCATCATTAGGCCAAAATCAGCAAATAGCTTTTTCATGCATTCTTACTTTTATTGTATTAAAATTTGGAGAAGACAACATAAGCATGTGTTCTAGAGAAAATAGGCATGTGAAGAAGCCATCTTTATGTGTGACATTGACATTGACGACACCTTAAAACACAGAGTCTGTTCCTGAATCTTTTTTTTTTCAAATATATATATACAAAAATTGCTTTCCTTTTAAAGATACTCAACCGCAACTGTTTCAGTATTTAAAGCACTCCAAATAAAACGTATTAATAACTTATGCACCAAGGTGA
This sequence comes from Lophiomys imhausi, assembly GCA_907164525.1. Classification (NCBI taxonomy): domain Eukaryota; kingdom Metazoa; phylum Chordata; class Mammalia; order Rodentia; family Muridae; genus Lophiomys; species Lophiomys imhausi. The sequence continues at coordinate 2,425,624 of CAJQZJ010033126.1, read as the reverse complement.
TGTCATCATGAAAAGTAACAGACATTTCGTTTGTCAACTGGTAAAATCTGAACATGGCCAGGGTTTGATATAGAAGGCTCTAAGCCTTTGTTACAGAGGGTTCTCAATTGGAATTTTAGACTACCTGTAGGTGGCTTTAAGTAGACTTATGTGGAGCAGAAAACTGAAGACTGTTATTGTGAGATTTGTTTTTTGTTTTCTATGAACTATCTTAAATGTACAAGTTTATAAAATAGATTTTTTTCACAAAGGTAAATAACAACAAAACCAAACAATTGGACGCTTTGAAAGTGTTCCAAGCTGCGAACTAATAACTTAGGTTTGCTGCGTGATTAATGCTTATTTCAGAACCTCTAGATACAAGCTTTTTCAAGCAATCACCCATGTTCAACAGATGTTAGTGGAATGATATTTCAGTTACCCTGTCCATTTCTAACAGTGAGATGCCAATCCAAGCATTCAAATTGCCCATGCTATTCTTCTAAGAAGACAGTCATATGAAACTTCAGATGATTACAGGAATATAAATTCTGTAGACAGCTGTGAATTCTAAATTTATTAAGGAATTCTTTAGAAACTACATATTCAACTTGAATTATATCGTGTTTTATTAGCTAAGTATTGGAGCTAAAGACACTCTTACAAGAGTTAGAAACTAACAGGTATTTGTGAAGATGTCTAGAATGCCATCAGGAGAAGAAGACAAGAAGGTGACAGAGAACAATGAACATCTGGGGAACCTCTGCCTTTCCTGTGCTGCCCGGGGTCAGCCCTGTGGCAAGGGAAGCCATCAATAGCTAAACTGTTCATACATGCCATCTTCTGACCTCCTCCCTCTGACCACACAGAATACAATGAACTCTGGACTCCAGATGCCCTATCTTTATCCAGGCAGTTATAAATTGAACCAAGTTCAGCTCAACTGGGAGAACAATCCCAATATGAAGGATGAAATTCTTCATCCACATCTTCAAGGCACCACCTTGCTATTCCGTGGCTGACTAGAGATCAAGTTTATGAAAGAGGACAGAGTATTCTGGGCTTGCCAAAGGTGGCAAGGTGAGGCAGGATCTCTGGTAGAAAGCATCATAGATGTTAGTAATGGAAGTTTGTGAATATGCAAACTCTCTTTTCTCTCAACATACATTCTGGTTAAAGTACCAATGAAATGGCAGCATTAAGGAAAGAGCCTGAGTAATTAATTCAGAAGCCAGAAAACTAGCCCATAGTACTGGGATATTGTATGAGGCACTTTTCTGTTGATGTGACAAAATATAAAGGCCAAGGAAATTTGTAAAAGAAAAAATTTTATTGGGCCTATGGTTCTAGAGGGACAAGAATCCATCATGGCAACAAGGGGCAACCACAGCAACAGTAACAGAAGCTGAGAGCTCACATCTTCAACTGCAAGTATACAGCAGAGCAGAAAATATGGAAATGGTGACAGTCTTTAAACCCCTCAATGCCTGCCTCCAGGATCACATTTCCTCCAAGGCTGTACCTTCTAATCCTCCACAAATAGTAGCACCAACTGGGGAACACGTGTTCAATTATCTGAGCCTATGGAGGATACCCATTCAAAGCAATATGTGTGTACTATGAGTGTATTGGAGCAACGAAAAGCAAGTTTTACATGGTACTTGTTTTGAGAGTAAGATGATGGAAATATGCATGATGAGTTTGCTCTAAAGCAGCGTTATTAATCATTCATTCAAGTATTAATGCAACCAAACTGTGCTCTTCAGGGAAGTGTTTTGCTGCTGAGGATTAATTATTCCTTCAAGAAAGTCCATATGCCACAAATTGTCCTTTCTAAGGAGTCAATAGATTTAATGCAAATTCTATCTTACAGATAAGGACTTAACCTCCAAGAACAAGCTACTCAGAATGACTTACACAGCATCACTTTTTAGTTTCATCCACATCTTCTGGTCTTGCAGGTTGTTTCTGTTTCTTTTTTTTTTAAGGATTTATTTTATTTTTTGTGTGTGTGTGGTTTTGTTCATATGTACATATGTGCATCATGTGTGTTCAGTGCCCACAGAGACCAGAAGTAGGTGGTGGATCTCCTGGAATTGGAGTTATAGATGATTGTGAGCTGCCATGCGGGTGCTGGGAATCCAATCCATGTCCTTTGGAAAACCAGCCAGAGTTCTTCTAAACACAAGGCTCTCTCTAGCTTGCTGGTCCCATGTTTTAAGCAGATGTTGAATCCATCTCTAGCTCTCTCTTATAACACTTCCACTGTTGTTTCTCTTAATTCTCCTGCAATGACTTATAAACTTAATTTTCTCTGAGCCTAACTGACAAGAAAATTTCCTCAAGGTTACCTTCCTCTAAATGCTGTAGAATATCTCCTTAAGTTTGCCTTGTACACTTCCTAATATTCCAACAGACTTCCCAAGTATCCCATTCCCCAGTTAGTGCTCAGAACTCTGGTCACTGACAGTTTCCTTAGGTCTTAAAGTCCACCTAAGGCTTACTAATCAGAACTAAGCCCATTGCTTTCATCCTTTTGCCTTGCCGACCAACTGCTTTCAGGGTTCTCCCTTGTTTCTCATTCTTGTTCAGAAACAGTTTATCTACTTTGAATCCTACAGTACTGATAATCTTCAAAAGTCTCCCATCACTTCCTATAATGAACCGATGTCCTTTCTAGACTTCCTTTAGTCTCTGAGCCTGAAGACTTTACCCCAGCTATTTAGCTACATTTCTGTTCAGTGGACTTCCATTTATGTGAAATTTAAATGATTCCTGTGGCTTCATACAGATTCATAAGTTTAGCTTTAGTATACGGTCTAATGTCTAGGCATCAAGTGAGTGTGCTTGAATATGTTGAATACTTAACAATGAAAACCACAATTTCTTACTTTACTTTTAGTAGCCCAAAAGAAAATAGCCACAAAATAAAATAAGAAAAACTTCAATCATACTGGATTATTGTTCATTTTTCTGTTAAATAGGGATTTAATTACCTACTATATGCTTACCTCACCTCTGTGTCTAAAATGAGCAAATCTATATTGTTGTTAATTTATTTTCAACATTTCTTAAAGATCTAAGTTTAGAATCTCCTTTAAATTTATTTCTCCTGAGATTTCTATCACCATAAACTGAATCTAAGTTGTTGCGCAGTGCCTAGCATAAAATGGGCCCTCACATCCTAGTTCCATTCACTTTCCCCTTTTCTTCATTGCATATTTTGTTGATAACATTGTAAGCAATGACAGTATTTGTATATGTATATTTCCATTTGAGATGTATTTAGTGTATGTGTGTATCAGTTTGTGGGTAAGGGTATGTGTGAGGATATGATGTTTGGGTGGGTATGTGTGAAGATATGATGTGTGCGTGGGTTGGTGGGCATCCCATCAAAGCTAGAAGAAAGTGTCATATCCTCTGAAGCAAATTTCTTTTTCTTTTATTTTAAGGTTTGTTTTATTTTTAAATCACAAGTATGTCTGTGTAATCACAAGGTATATGCTGTAGGGTATTCAGTAAAGGCAGAAGAGGGTGTTGGATTCCTTGGAGTTACAGTTACAGAAGATTGTTAACTACGTAGAGTGGATGCTAAGAACTAAACATAGGTCCCTCTGTCAGAGCAGTACTCACTGTTAGCCACTGAGCCACATCTTGAGTTCCTGTAATGGCTTTCAATCCCTACCACAACTCATTCTTGGGTAGAGACATGTTATTTCCCAAATACTTATGTAGAAATGATACATTCTAACCCCCTTCTGTTATCCAGATATTGAAGAAGTAGCACACAATATGTACCCAATACCATATAAGTATCCACAAATTGCTCTCTCTATATGCAGACTATTTTATAGGATAGAAAAAAATAGAATAATGAGCTTCTATAAGGCTGTCAATGTCATTCATGAGCACAAGGTGTACACTATCTCTAATCTAAAATGAAAACATAATATTAAAGAATATATTAATACATTCTACATACTTGTTTCACTGAGCTGTTTTCTTGTGGCTTTTGGAAAGACATTTGAGAAAATTTAGCCCTGTGTTTGGTAATCTACTGAGCAAAGTTCACTGAAAAAAAAAACTGTTTTACAGAACTGACCAAGTCCACATCCCCCAGAGTCAGCATCAACACACCTGGGAGAACCCACTTGGATATGTTCACAATGGAGAAATTTGCTTCGAAGATACTGAAAACTAACAATCAGGGTACTAGCCTTACCTGCTGCTTTTAATTTAACATAGACTCTGAGTGTAATAATCCGCCTAATGTAAAAGCCATGTAACCTCTCAGTCACTGTTGCTCTTCTCTAAATGGAAGATGGATACATGCCAAACAAAAATCTGTGATTCTAAAAACCATCCTATGTATGGAACTATGTGTAATTGAAAACTATTCGTAGATTCTACTTATTCAAGTACTGTTTTTTTTTTCTTCAGTATTCTTAAACATCTCAGAAAACCCACAGCTCTCACAATCTTAGACACAGCACAAATACCTTTTTATAGGAAAATGATGACTGTCATAGAATCATCCTGAATGCATGCACCCCGCTGCCTGCCACCTACACACACACACACACACACACACACACACACACACACACACACACACACACACACACTTTCCATAAGAGGGAGTGAAGCAATTAGCAACCTTACAAAATACTTTTATATATTTTAAAATTTATTAAAATCAAGCCAAATGTTGAGCCAAATGATAACCAATGGCTTTTGAATATGGCATCTCTATATTTCGCTTTCTGACTATACTAATAATCACAGAAAGAACCTTTACATGAAATCGGAAGAACAAGAGGATTGTTACATGTCATTTCCACCTCCCGAGTCATTCCTCTCTTTAGCACAGCTAACATTACATGACCTGAAAATTGTTTAAAATGTGAACACTTTTGGCAATATGAACTATTCTAGATGTCCACTGCCACCCCCCCCCAATAAGGATAATCCATTGTCCCCAGCAATTAATTAGTTTTCACTATTCTCCCAATGCAAGGGGGGAGGGGGAGCCCAATGCTGTCATTGGGAGTCTATTAAACACATTACATCAATCTTCACTCCTGCGATAGAAGTGCCATTCTAAAATGTAAAGGAAAAACACATGAAGAATCCCAGCACCATAGCAGCAGCAACTGTTCAAAAGGCCTGGGGCTCAGGATGCTGGTGTGCCCCTGAGGCTGTGATCAGAAGGCTCAGCTGTGGGCTCTGGCAGAGCCACTGCCATGTTAATCTGCTTCATTACATCTCTAAGGTTTGTTCAACGCATTAGGCATCAGTATTTCCCTTGTGAGAAGCAGGCTCATCCCTCACTCTGAAAGCTTTATCTTTCAAAGTTAAACCAATATAGCCACAGACATGAAAGGCTGAGAAGCCGAAGAAACATTAAAATACAACATGGCACAGCCCGTGATCATTTTGGCATAGAAAGATTTTTAAATGCAGCACAGCTAGAATTAGAACATTGAAACCCTTTGGGTCTAAATGCAACATTACAAAGCACATCTTACTTTAAATGCCATCATTTAGCAGAATAGTGATTCACAGATGCGACAAAAATAGAATCATGCTTGCTTACCTGAAATAAAGGGAATGGTAATCATAGCACAGAATCCATGTGTGTTGGATATAACAGTCTCCCAATGCAGGTCTCTAGAATTCAGCCTATAGCAGAAAGTAAAATCTGACATGTGCAATATCCTTACTAAGGAAGAAAAGCCAAGACAGGGAGATCACTGCATCCTCTTTGCTTCTGCCTTAGCTTTCTGTTCTGACACTCACTCACTCGATGGTACCCACTGTCTGTTAGAAAACAGCATGCTAAATTAAAATAAATAAATAAATAAATAAATAAATAAATGCATGTAAGAAGGTAGCATCTTGCGTGACAGCTCCATCTCCTGGCCACAAATGGAATTACTGCAATTCAAGTTTCTTCACTAAAGCAGTATTCACCAAATAAGATTACATGGTGTATAGTTCAGAATTCTAACATATTCAAATTCAACTATCCTAAGTAGTTAGTTACAAATTAGACATTTTAAAGTCCTTACACTTTAAATTAAACAATTGTAATTCAACTTTTCGGTTTGATTTGTTTTTTACTATATTTAAATGAAATCGAAGTTTTCAAAACATTATTAAAATTGCTATATGAAAATAATTGTAATTATTAATCTTGCCATCATTTGTGGTCTCTTTGTGGAGAAATATGGTTTCTTATCAGATATGTTTGTGGTTAGTAGAATAACCATGTGATGAAAAAACAAAAAAAATCTCAGTCAATTCAAACTTTCTGAAACATTTCAAAATGTATAGGCAATCTAAAATGTGATAATTATGCTACACTGTGGTATGAAGCTAGGTCTCAATGGGAGGGTAGGCGCTGAATAAAAATTTTCAACTTGTTAAGTCAGAAAACCAAAGTTTTGCTGAGTATATGATCTGTTCAATATATATTAGTTTACTTAATTAATTTTCTACAATCATGTATGAAATCCTGGGTCATAAACCACTTGAAATAAAAAATAAATAAGTAGGCCCACTGTCTTTTTCTCAATACCAACTTCATCAAGCAGGGTCAGGAACCAAGTCTCAATATGGTGCTGTCCGTGGTGCTGAAACCCAATTCCAGGCTCTCTTGGGGTATCCTAGGTTTTATGCTAAATGACATAGAATCTTGGTATTTTATGTTTCAAAATATGTTATGGATATTTTAGTTTCAAAAGTCTGGAGATGTTTCAGGGATGAAGGTCCACTGCTCTTTCAGAGGACCTGAGCTTGATTCTCAGAACATAAGTCAGGTGGCTCACAACTGCCTATAATTACAGCTTCAGAGGATCTGACTCTTCTAGATGCCACAGGTACCGCACTCAACAGCACAGATTCACAGGCGCGCGCGCGTGCGTACACACACACACACACACACACACACACACACACAACTCAAGCTAAAAGTAAAAATATCCCAAATCACACTAATAAGTAACACTATCTCATACACGATAAGCTGTATCATGTTTCATTTGTAAAAATGTATGCATGTAAATCAGAAGGTGTAATAGTTTATGAATATAGTAAGAATGACTTTACATTTCATTATCTCTGTGCTGTAGTTCTGTTACATAGATTATAGCATCATCAACTACGTTTTCTATTTTTTCAGATCTATCTGATATGATCAAATGCTGAGTGGAACAAACCTAAAATACTATTAAAATATCTTAATTGATATTAAAACTTATGAGAATTTTACATAATTTATGTAATATTTAAATACTTTTCTTAACCAATAAGTGTTTCCCCTATATTTTTAGGGCAAATTTTATTCTTTAAAGGTACATACCTAGCTTGTAATGGAATTGTGCATATCTTTAGACATGAAATCATAAGCTCGTAAAATGCAATATTCCTGTTCAATAGCCATGGTGTTACGCAGTGCAGTGATTGGGATAATTCCTCTAAACTGTGGCTTATGATACATGCTCCTCAAAACATTCCAATGGCTACTCATGTCCTCTGCATCAAAACGAGAGTCTAGCCAGGTTCTCAGGGTATTGCCCACACCCTTGTCTCTTACCTGAGTTTTGCCTTATCCTCACTCTATTCTGATTTCTTTACATACACTTCTATTTGGTCACTTCTACAAGCCCAAGTCTTTACCATATACCTGAGACATGAATTATGCCCAAATAATGAATGAATGAATGAATGTCCTAGAAAAATTCAAATATCATATTTGTAATTTAATTGAACAAATGCTTTCATTTTGTGGTTTAATTTCTATGTTCTCCTTAAAATGCCTGTTATAAAGTGTGAAATCAATGAAATAATTAAAATGCATTTTCATTAAGTTATCTAAAATAAATTTAGTTCTTACACAAAGACACGCACACAACTGGAGATACAGACAGTATCTGTTAAATTTATTGGTTATTAATGCCTATCTTGAAACAAGAGCTCTACATCCTTGGTTTGTTTTCAGTGTCCTTCTGGCCAGATCTGGGTAACTTAGCATTAAGCAGATCTTCCTTCTTCCCAGCAGCTTTCTGGGGGAAAGCACACTTTGAGGTGACTGTTACAACTTCATTTTTACGTAAAAATATTTATTCTCATCTAAAATGTTTTATCTGTTTTAAGAAAATATGCAAAATATCAACATCGTTTCCTGTACTAGGTATTTGTGTATCTATGCAGAAAAAAACTGGGTGCATACCCAGATATTCATACTCATAGTACACTTTTTTTTTCTCGAATGAGGTTGAGTTTGAGATTCATTTTGCTAGAAGCCACAAACCTGTTATCTAATTTCCCAGTGATATTTCCCTCTTGTGTTTCTTTGCTTTAACTATAAAAGCCAAATACTTACTTTAATATCTTTATTTTCAAAATCATTTTAATTTGAGCAAGAAAACTAGTATTATTTTGCTTCTAGAAAATTTAGACTCTTGGTCAGGACATTCTTTTTAATTTTCTTTTCTTTTTTTTCAGACATATGTGATACCTTTACTTATTAAGAGACAATAAACACAGCAAAACTAAAAAAAAAAAACAAAAAAAAACACTGCTATTGTCATGTATAATTGAGGCCATTTGATTTACCTGCCTGTAAGAGAACAATGTAACAACCAACATTACTTACTTGGATTTTCCATGTAATTAAACTAAGGTTATGAATAACTGTGATTTTAAGTTATGTAGTTTTCTATGCCCTGCCTTGACCTAAAGGTATCATGTGTGTGTTTATATATGTGCTATGATAATCATTTGATGAAAACATCATATGAATATCTGTCATAAATGTTGAATTCAACATATGGATATTGCTTGACTAACAATTATGTTTATACTACTATTGTTTTTTTTCCTTTATTTTTTATTTCTTCAAGTTACATCTCAATTGCAGTCCCCTCCCTATTCCCCCTCCAATTCCACCCCCCCACCCTCAACCCCCCATCCTCTTCCCTTTTTTCTTTTAAGTTTAAAGTATATCTTATTTACCCCTACAGTTTCGCCTTTCAGTCCAACAAATGGCTCTTTCTCTTATAATAATAAATACAATACAGTACAACAGAGGTAATTAGGCCACAGTGATGAGGGCTATATGGCTTAACGTACATTCCCAATGACCAGTCCATATGTATTTGGTACCTGACTTTAACATTCTACTGTCTAAACATCTCCATGAGTTTAAAGTTCTATATCTGACTCAACATTCATACTAACTTGCAACACAATTTTAAAAGTATCTTCTTAGATCGGTAACACTCTCTTGACTCCTAAAAAACTCAAAATTTAATTATGAGACTCTAGCTATCTGTTCTTCAACCACCTCAGAGACCTGAGAGGGATAAATATATCTGATTATATAGCAAGTACAGGGCCTGCAGCTCCCCAAACTAAGAAATGACATACCAGTGGCTGCCTGGACAATTCCCATTTTCTCTCCATACATTACAGCATCGATCTTCAGTCATTTGGCCCCATTTCTCTGACAGACATTGATTGTAGAGCAGGGGTTATGAAGGATTTACCTACCCTGTCTTGGCAGAGCTAGGCTGTCGACTTACCTGCTTCCAGGTTTTGTCCCTTTTGGACAGCATTCTGTCTACAGTTGAAGCAAGGGGCTTTTCCTACCAAGAGATAGGCTTGCGACTAATTCAATCATCTCCCACTGGAGATTCTTCGATGCTCATCTTATACTTGGAAGAGAGTAGGGGGTGCTGTCAGGAGTTGATATGTCTTGATATAAAATATCTAAAGTTACGAAAACATCTTTGAATGCCATATTCTGCAGATCTCCTGAGGTTTTTGAAGAGGCCCTATCTATCTCTTATATTAGGGTAAGCAGATGTTGCTTGTCTCTTAGAAGCTTTATTTCTCATTAGCTTAGCAAGTAACTATAATAGGCTGTCATAGTACCTAACACAATGACCAGCTTATATAACCATTAGTTTGCATTTCTTAATTATCCTAAACAGTTTATGACAATTAGTAGTAAAAGGCCAAAATATCACATATCATTTTTTTCTTTACCTCCTAACCTTCTATCCCATTTCTCTGGGGTGAGGTGTCCTTATATAACAGTCCCTCATCTCAGTTGAGACGTTGTATAAGGGCCAGGAGCCTCTTCATTCATTGGGGATCTACGAAGCAGTACCATCAGTGAAAAGTGTCTCATTGCCCGGGAGAGAGAACTACTAAACAAACAAACCAATAAGCATACAATAGATAAAAAAGACTAAAAAAATAGAAAAAATATAACTAATATATAAAAAATAAATAAATAAATAAATAAAAATTAAAAATAAGAAGTCTATGGAAAAGTTCCCTCTGGTATGTTAGTTGTAGTATCGATACCTTCTACTATATAGCTAAAATCCTACTATAAGTGAATAGATGCCATATGTGTCCTTCTGAGTCTGGGTTAGTTCACTCAGGATGAACTTTTCTAGTTCCATCCATTAGGCTGCAAATTGCATAATTTCATTGTTCCTGATAGCTGAATAATATTCCATTGTGTAGATGTACCACGGTTTTTTAACCCATTCTTCGGTTGTGGGACATCTGGGTTGTTTCAGTTTCTAGCTATTACAAATAAGGCTGCTATAAACATAGATGAGGAAACTTCCTTATGATTCCATGAAGAGGCATTTGGGTGTATACCCAGAAGTGGTATGGCTGGGTCCTGAGGCAGAGCTATTCCAAGTTTTCTAAGAAAATCGCGAGATGACCTCCATAGTGGTTGCACAAGCCTGCATTCCCACCAGCAATGGAGGAGGGTACCCCTTTCTCCACACCCTTGCCAGCATGTGCTGTCATTTGAGTTTTTGATCTTAGCCATTCTGACAGGTGTGAGATGGAATCTCAGAGTCGTCTTGAGTTGCATTTCTCTGATGATTAAGGACGTTGAGCCTTTCTTCAACTGTCTCTCAGCCATTAGGGATTCCTCCTTTGTGAATTCTCTATTTAGCTCTCTCTCCCATTTTTTGATTGGATTATTTGGTTTCCTGGCATTTAATTTCTTGAGTTCTTTGTAGATTTTGGGTATTAGCCCTCTGTCAGATGTGGGGTTGGTGAAGATTTTCTCCCAGTCTGTAGGCTGCCGTTTTGTTCCAATGACAGTGTCCTTTGCCTTACAGAAGCTTTTCAGTTTCATGAGGTCCCATTTATTGATTGTTGATCTCAAGTCCTGAGCTATTGGTGTTCTGTTCAGGAAGTTGTCGCCTGTGCAATTAGTTCGAGGGTTTCTCCCACTTTATCTTCTAGTAGATTTAGTGTGACTGGCCTTATGTTAAGGTCTTTGATCCACTTGGACTTAAGTTTTGTACAAGGTGATAAGTATGGTCTAATTTCATTCTTTTACAAATGGACATCCAGTTGGACCAGCACCATTTGTTGAAGATGCTGTCCTTCTTCCATTGTGCCATTTTGGCTTCTTTGTCAAAAATTAGGTGGCCATAAGTGTGTGGGTCTATTTCTGGATCTTCAATTTGATTCCATTTATCTACTGGTCTGTTTCTATACCAGTACCATGCTGTTTTTACAACTATTGCTCTGTAGTACAGCTTGAAATCTGGGATGGTAATACCTCCAGATTTTTTTATTGTACAGGATTGATTTAGCTATTCTGGGCTTTTTGTTGTTCCCTATGAAATTGAGAATAGCTCTTTCCAAGTCTATGAAAAATTGTGTTGGTATTTTGATAGGAATTGCATTGAATCTTTTGGTAGGATGGTCATTTTTATTATGTTGATCCTACCTATCCATTACAATGGGAGATCTTTCCATCTTCTAAAGGCCTCTTCCATTTCTTTCTTCAAGGGCTTGAAGTTCTTGTTGTACAGGTCCTTTACTTGCTTGGTTAGAGTTACCCCCAGGTATTTTATGATGTTTGTGGCTATTGTGAAGGGGGTTGTTTCCCTTATTTCTTTCTCAGCCCATTTGTTTGTTGTATAAAGAAGGGCTTCTGATTTTTTTGAATTAATTTTGTATCCAGCCACTTTGCTGAAGGTGTTTATCAGCTGTAAGAGTTCTCTGGGGGAATTTTTGGGGTCGCTTATGTACACTATCATATCATCTATAAATATGGATAATTTGACTTCTTCGTTTCCGATGTTTATCCCCTTGATGTCCTTTAGTTGTCTTATTGCTCTAGCAAGAACTTCAAGTACTATATTGAAGAGATATGGCGAAAGTGGACATCCTTGTCTTGTCCCTGAGTTTAGAGGAAATGCTTCAAGTTTCTCTCCATTTATTTTGATGTTGGCCATTGGCCTGCTGTATATTGCCTTTATTATTTCTAGGTACGGCCCTTGTATGCCCGTTCTCTCCAGAACTTTTAGCATGAAGGGGTGTTGGATTTTGTCAAATGCTTTTTCTGCATCTAGCGAGATTATCATGTGTTTTTTTTTCTTTTATCTTGTTTATATGGTGAATGACGTTGATAGATTTTTGTATGTTGAACCATCCCTGCATCCCTGGGATGAAGCCTACTTGATCATGGTGTATGATACTTTTGATGTGTTCTTGAATTCGGTTTGCTAGTATTTTATTAAGTATTTTTTGCATCTATGTTCATGAGGGAGATTGGTCTGAAATTTTCTTTCTTTATTGGGTCTTTGTGTGGTTTAGGAATCAGGGTGATTGTGGCCTCGTAGAATGAGTTTGGCAATGTTCTTCAGATTCTATTTTGGGAAAGAGTTTGAAAAATATTGGTGTTAGCTCCTCTTTGAAGGTCCGGTAGAATTCCGTGCTAAAGCCATCTGGCCCTGGGCTTTTTTGGTTGGGAGATTATTAATGACTGTTTCTATTTCCTTAGGGGTTATAGGGCTGTTTAATCTGTTTATCTGATCTTGATTTAGCTTTGGTAGGTGGAATCTATCGAGAAAATTGTCCATTTCACTTAAGTTTTCTAATTTGGTGGAGTATAGATTTTTAAAGTAGGATCAAAATAGTCTCTGGATTTCCTCAATGTCTGTTGTTATTTCTCCCTTTTCATTTCTGATTTTGTTGATTTGTGTTTTCTCCCTCTGTCTTTTAGTTAATTTGGCTAAGGGTCTGTCTATTTTTTTGATTTTCTCAAAGAACCAACTCTTGGTTTCATTGATTCTTTGTATAGTTCTTTTTGTTTATAAGTAAGTTGTTGATTTCAGCCCTAAGTTTGATGATCTCCTGCCTTCTGCTCCTCTTGGGAGTGTTTGCTTCTTTTTTTTTCCAATTTACCCAGTTTAGCTGTTAATTCACTAATATGAGCTGTCACAATTTTCTTTTGAAGGCACTTAGAGCTATGAACTTTCCTCGTAGCACAGTTTTCATTGTGTCCCATAGGTTTGGGTATGTTGTGTCTTCATTTTCGTTGGATTTTAAGAAGTCTTTCGTTTCCTTCTTTATTTCTTCCCTGACTCAGTGGTCCTCTAGTAAAGGGTTGTTCAATTTCCATGTGAGTGTAGACTTTCTGTTGATTATTTTTCTATTGAAGTCCAGCTTTAGTCCATGGTGGTCTGATAAGATACAAGGGGTTATTTCAATTTTCTTATATCTGTTGAGGCTATCTTTGTGTCCAACTATATGGTCGATTTTGGAGAAGGTTCTGTGAGGTGCTGAGAAGAAGGTGTATTCTTTTGTGTTTGGGTGAAACGTTCAGTAGATATCTGTTAGGTCCATTTGGTTCATGATCTCTGTTAGACTCATTATTTCTCTGTTTGTCTTCTGTCTTGATGATCTGTCCATAGTTGTGAGTAGGGTGTTGAAGTCTCCCACTATTAAAGTGTTTGGATCGATGTGCGATTTAAGTTTTAGAAACGTTTCTTTTATAAATGTAGGTGCCTTTGTATTTGGGGCATAGATGTTCAATATTGAGATGACCTCTTGGTGGATATTTCCTTTAATGTGTATGTAATGCCCTTCTCTGTCTTTTTTTATTAACTTCAATTGGAAGTCTATTTTGTTTGATATTAGGGTGGCTACTCCAGCTTGTTTCCTGGGTCCATTTGCTTGGAAAACCTTTTCCTGCCCTTTACTCTGAGATAGTGTTTATCTTCAATAGTGAGATATGTTTCTTGTATACAGCAAAAAGATGGCTCTGGTTTATGGATCCAGTCTGTAAGTCTGTGTTTTTTTATTGGCAAATTGAGTCCATTGATATTGATGAATATTAGTGACCAGGGGTTGTTATGTCCCATTATTTTGGTATAGCTGGCTGTCTTGTGTTTCTCTTTTGTTTAGTTGCTGTGGAGGTTTCTATTTCCTCTGTTTTCTTGGGTGTAGTTATCTTCCTTGTGTTGGAATTTTCCTTCTAGGATCTTCTGTAGGGCTGGGTTTGTGAGGAGATATTGTTTGAATTTGACTTTGTCATGGAATATCTTGTTTTCGCCTTCTATGTTGATAGAGAGTTTTGCTGGGTATAGTAGTCTGGCTGGGCACCTATGTTCTCTCAGGGCTTGTAGGACATCCGTCCAGGCCCTTCTAGCTTTTAAAGTTTCTGAGGAGAAGTCAGGTGTGATTCTGATGGGTCTGCCATTGTATGTGACTTGTCCTTTTTCTCTTACAGCTTTTAATATCCTTTCTTTGTTCTCTACATTTGGAGTTTCTATTATTATGTGGCAAGAGGAGATTCTTTTCTGATCTAATCTGTTTGGTGTTCTGTAAGCCTCTTGGATTTTTACTGACATCTCTTTCTTTAGGTTTGGGAAGTTTTCTTCTATGATTTTGTTGAAGATATTTCCTGGACCATGGAGTCGGGAGTCTTCTCTTTCCTCTATGCCTATAATTCTTAGGTTCCATCTTTTCATTGAATCCTTGATTTCTTGGATGTTGTGGGTGAGAGATTTTTTAGCTTTCTCATTTTCTTTGGATGTTGTACTGATTTCTTCCATCTAATCTTCCATGCCTGAGATCCTGTCTTCCATCTCTTGCATCTTATTTTTCATACTCACATCCGTAGTTCCTGTTCTCTTCTCTTGATTCTCCATTTCCTCTTTTAACTCTGACTGTGTTTTCTTTATTGTTTCCATTTCTATTTTCATGTCTTGAATGGTAGTGTTCATTTTGTACATTTCCTTCTCCAGTTTGCTTGTTTTTGTCTGGCGATTTTTCATTGCTTTATCCTTTTCCTGCTCAAGCTGGGTCACCTTGGCTTGGAGCTCTTTAATGATGTTATTCGTTGTTTTGATTTGTAAAATTGTGGCTTCTTTGAATTCCTTCATAGTTTTAAGTTCTTCTTGAAGGTACTTTATCACTTTCCATAATGTAGAATTGTCATCGTTTTCATGTGTTTTTAGTTGTGGTGAAGTGGTTCGGGATGGACTGAATAGCTTTGCTTTCTTTTGTTGGGGACATTTCGCTCTGTTTTTTTTTTTTTTTTTGCTGTCTTCTGGAGTTGGGTCCAAAGGGGGCACTGTGGTGTAGGAGTAGAGTTGCCTTACTCCACCCCTATAAGGTGAGTCATTCAGTCCCGCCTCCCAGGTGGGGACCTAATTAATTCAGGTGGCGGAGCTGTGTACAAGTAAGCTCTGGTTCCGCCGGAGGGGCCCGTACTACTACATAAGTCTGATATATGACAGTTTCATATATCTTGAAGTTTACCAAGGGTTGGTTCCTGTAGCGGGTAAATCTGCAGTTCAGCTCCAGTAGCCTTGCCACTCCCGCAGCTTAGAAACTGTCCAGTGACATCACAGACTGCAATCTGTGCTCTGAAGGCACTTTGCAGCAGATCTCCGCTCACTTCCAAGGGTCGCAACCTTCGCCAGATAATTGGATTGTCTGTGTGAGACCTGGGAGTGCCCAACAGGGTGGGGATTATCTCTGCGTGGTTTCTGTCTGCCGGCTGGGTATTAGGTTGGAACTTACTGTGGGTCTCTCCTTCTGGGGGATGGGTTATCCCGATTCCCGGGTCCAGAGGCTTCCTAGCTTGTCAGAGAGTTGGAAGGCCTTTTTAATTTTCTTTTTGCCATTTCTCACTCCCCTAATTGTATCAGTCATCTGATACAGGAAATAATGAATCTCAAAGTATTGTTTATAAGAAACAGCATTTACTTTTTTTCTCGCCTAGGTTTTTCATATGTAAAATAAATGCATCAAGAAAATAAAAATGAAAGCAAAAATTCCAAACCTTAATTTGACTTATACAGTCTTAGTCACATTAAAATATGCTAACAACTTTTTAAAAACATTTTATTTTTTATTTCTTCAAGTTACATCTCAATCACAATCCCCTCCCTACTCCCCCCTCCAGTCCCACCCTTCCACCCTCTTCCCCCTCAACTCCCCCATCCTCTACCCTTTTTTTTTTTAGTTTAAGGTATATCTTTTTCCCCCCACAGCTCCCCCTTTCAGTGCAACAAATGGTCTTTCTTTTAAAACAATAAATACAATACAAAACAACAGAAATACATAGGCCACAATTATGAGAGTTATATGGCTTAACATATATTCCCAATGTCCAGTCCATATATACTTGGCACCTGACTTTAACATTCTACTATCTAACCATCTCCACGAGTTTAAAGTTCTATGTCTAACTCAGCTTTCATACTAACTTGCATCACAATTTTAAAAACATCTTCTTATATCCAGAACACCCTCTTGATTCCTAAACAACTCAAAATTTAACTATGAGACTCTAGTTATCTAGTCTTCAACCACCTCAGAGACCTGAGAGGGATAAATATATCTGATTATATAGGAAGTGCAGGGTCCGGAGCTTCCAAAACTAAGAAATGACATACCAGTGGCTGCCTGGACAGTTCCCATTTTCTCTCCATACATTACAGCATCAATCCTCAGCTGTTTGGCCCCATTTCTCTGACAGACATTGATTGTAGAGCAGGGGTTATGAAGGACTTGCCTCCCCTGTCTTGGCAGAGCTAGGCTGTCGACTTACCTGCTTCCAAGTTTTGTCCTTTTTGGACAGCGTTCTGTCTACTGTTGAAACAAGGGTTTTTTCTTGCCAAGAGCTAGGCTTGCCACTATTTCAACCATCTCACACTGGAGATTTTTCGATGCTCATCTTCTACTTGGAGTAGAATAGGGGGTGCTGTCAGGCACTGACATGTCTCAATTACAAAAAAACTTTAAGTTAAGAAAACATCTTTGAATGCCATATTCTACAGATCTCTTGAGGTTTTAGAAGACACCCTGTCTATCTCTTATATTTAGATAAGCAAATGTTGCTGTCTCTTAGCAACTTGATTTCTGAGTAGCTTAGAAAATAACTGTGATACACTGTCATAGTAACTAACAAAATGACACACTTGCATGACTATTAGTTGTCCCAAATCAGCAAGAAGTCATTTTAAGAGAGCGACGTCCCATCCCGAGAAGGTGGGGAGGGTGTTCCCCCCCTTTGGTTATTTGATGGATAATAGAAAATTTTGTTATTTAGGGGAAGAGACTACAATCTGTTAAATGGTCTTGTTAAATGGGTTTTGGAGGTTAGACCCAGGGACTTCTCTTTTTTTCTTTTCTGTATCCTTCTTTCTCTCCTATGTAGGAGTGAACAGACTTGAGAAAAAAATGGGACATAGACATAGTATAGGAAAGATCAAGAAAAAAGGACAGATTATTGAATATGCCCTTGTACCTTTGTATATTGATACAAAATTAATATTATATTGGCTAAATTGATATTGATCATTGTATATTAATCCAAAATTAAGATTTTATTTTACTACATCGGTATTTGGTCTTTTATATTGATACAAAATTAAGATTATATTTGGCCACAATGGTATTGACCTTTGTATATTGATGAAAAATTAAGATTATATTGGGCTACATAGGTATTGATCTTTGTATATTGATACAAAATTAGGGGTAATGCTTCTGAAAGGTATTGTACCTAGTAATGCTTAAAAATGAAATGTGAAGTTTTGGCCTTTTGCTACCAACCGTCATAAACTCTTTAGGAAAATATGATAACATCTTTTAAATATTTATTTGCTTACTCTGGATAGATTGAAAGCTTTCTATCATAAGATTTAACTCCATGTCTAATGCTTCTCCTATAGTGTTATCATTAGAACTTTACAGACTTTCACAATACAAGGAGAAAACATTTTTTTAATACATTTTATTTTTAAATTGTGTATCTGCTTGTTAGTCTATGATTGGGTATGCATGCTCGTGCATTTTTGAGATATCTGAAAAGGACATTCAATCCCACAGAGCTGGAAATGCAAGGAGGTTGGGAGCTGCCTAGTTAGGTACTGTTAACCAAACTCAGGTTCTCTGTAAAACTCCAAATGCTCTTAACTTCTGTACCATGTTTTTAGGCCCTAAGGGGTAGTTTTTTCATGCTATGTGCCAATCTACTTGAACTGATAAGAAAAGAAACTTGAGGGCCAAGATGGCGGCAACCTACACTGACGCATTTTGAACGCGGGGAAAAAAGAGCCATAAAAAACAGAGTTATTGGGCACTGTGCAAAAACTGGAGGGGCTAGACGCCCCCCCCCACCCCCGGAACAGTCACAGCTCCCAAGGGACTGTTAAAAGTCCCAGGGTAACGCTCTACCCCCATCTCTCGCAGAGACGGAAGCCACTAAACTCGGGATTCGGGAACTCCCATTAGGAGAGGTGCCTGGTAAGATCGACCCCAACTCACAGCAGGCAGAATCAGAGGCCACTTGGCGATAGTTCACTAGCCTGCTGGGATCCCCACACCTCAGGAAGAACTTATACCCACTTAAAAAATTTTGCGAGATAGTGGAAGTCTTAGCAAGGAACAAACAGGGAGCTAAGCGGGTGGTCCACAGCCGCTCGTGAAGCAGAGGTTCCGAGAGTGCAGGAAGCCGGGAACCCAAAGGCGGGTGGGAGGGGCCAAATCCCGCGCACTTACGGCTGCGCAGCTGGGAAGGGAGCACGGCTGGCAGGGCCAAATCCCGGCGAAACCATGGCAGGAAACTGGGGAGAGAGCCAGGCGTGGGCGGGGCCAGGGATCCGTGCACCCATGGCTGAGCTGCTGAGGCAAGAGGACCACACAGGCGGCCGGAGGATACGGGGCTTGGTGCACCCACGGCTGAGCAGCAAGGGAGGGAGTCCCGCGGCTGTACAGACAGGGAGGGAATAAGGCACAGAGTCCAGGCCTGTGGGGAGAAGACTAGTGAGAAACCAGAAATCGGGACCACAGCTGTATTCTGGAAAATCCAGACATATTAGGTGTGGAACCAGAACCTGTCAGCCTCCGTGACAACAAACAAAGCCCACAGAATCTGTGCCTGGGCAAACAGGTCCATACCATCAGAACCACTACAGGCTGATAATGCAGAGTGCAACATAGAGAAGTCTGAATTGGGAGCAATGAAACAATCCCAGTCCATTACCCACAACCTGGGAACAGGCTGCACCAGCTCACAGTGACTCAGGCGATTAAAATCACAGTGACCCTGAAATCCCCCTGTAAGCAATGACAGATAGCCAAGTAACTCGTCCCCTGCACCAAATCATCCACTGTGGATACAAGCACAGAAAACGACAAGATCAGACAGCTAAACGCATCCAATGGCCAAAGGTTAAAAAAAAAAATAGAAATCAAGGAAATATGACTCCAACAAAGCAGAATTATCCTAGCTCATCCAATTCGTATGACCTCACACCAACAGAAACACATGAAAACGTTGACAATTCTGCACTTTGGAAAGTGATAGAGTCCCTGCAAGAAGAACTTAAATCTATGAAGGAATTCAAAGAATCCACAATTCTACAACTCAAAACAAGGAACAACACCATTAAAGAGCTCCAAGCCAAGGGGACAGAGCTTGAACAGGAAAAGGACAAAGCAATGAAATATTTTCATACAAAAACAAGCAAGCTGGAGAAGGAAATGTACAAAACGAACAAAACCAT
>CAJQZJ010033126.1:2357586-2370783 GCA_907164525.1 Lophiomys imhausi | reverse complement strand
CACTTCCTCTTTTAACTCTGACTGTGTTTTCTTTATTGTTTCTATTTATATTTTCATGTCTTGTATGGTTTTGTTCATTTTGTACATTTCCTTCTCCAGCTTGCTTGTTTTTGTATGAAAATCTTTCATGGTTTTTTCCTTTTCCTGTTCAAGCTCTGTCACCTTGGCTTGGAGCTCTTTAATGGTGTTGTTCCTTGTTTTGAGTTGTAGAATTGTGGCTTCTTTGAATTCCTTCATAGATTTAAGTTCTTCTTGCAGGGACTCTATCACTTTCCATAATGCAGAATTGTCAATGTTTTCATGTGTTTCTGTTGGTGTGTGGTCATCTGAATTGGATGAACTAGGATGATTCTGCTTTGTTGGAGTCATAATTCCTTGATTTCTATATTTTTTTTGACCTTTCGCCATTGGATGCATTTAGCTGTCTGTTTTCTGTGCTTGGAACCACAGTGGATGATTTGGTGCAGGGGACTACTTACTTGGCTATCTGTCGTTGATTACAGGGGGATTTCACGGTCACTGTGGTTTTAATCGCCTGAGGCACTGCGAGCTACTGCAGCCTATTCCTAGGTTGTGAGTAATGGACCAGGATTGTTTCACTGCTCCCAATTCAGACTTCCCTATGTTGCACTCTGAGTTATCAGCCTGTAATGGTTCTGATGGTATGGGCCTGTTTGCCCAGGCACAGATTCTGTGGGCTTTGTTTGTCGTCACGGAGGCTGACAGGGTCTGGCTCCATACCTAATATGTCTGGATTTTCCAGGATACAGCTATGGACCCGATTTCTGGTTTCTCTCTAGGCTTCTCGCCACAGAGCTGGACTGTGTGCCTGATTCCCTTCCTGTCTGCGCCCCACGGGTCCCGTGGGTACCCCAAGCCCCGGAACCTCCGACTGCCTGAGTGGACCTCTCGTCCCAGCAGCTGAGACGTGGGTGCACGGATCCCTGGCCCCGCCCACGCCTGTCTCTCTCCCCAGATGACCTGCCGTGGGTTTGCGGGGATTTGGCCCTGCCAGCCGTGCTCCCTTCCCAGCTGCGCTACTGTGAGTGTGCGGGATTCGGCCCCTCCTGCCCGCCTTTGTGTTCCCAGCTTCCCGTGCTCTCTCGGAACCTCCCACCCTCCACTTCACGAGTGGCTGCGGACCACCCGTTCAGCCCCCTGTTTGTTCCTTGCTAAGCCTTCCACTATCTCGCAAAGTTTTTTAAGTAGGTATAAGTTCAACCTGATGTGTGGGGAGCCCAATAGGCCAGTGATCTATGGCCAAGTGGACCCTGATTCTGCCTGCTGTAAGTTGGGATCGATCTTACCAGGTGCCTCTCCAAATGGGAGTTCCCGAATCCTGGGTTTAGTGGCTGTGAGATATGGGGAGAGCCTTGCCCTGGGACTTTTAACAGTCCCTTGGGAGCTGTGAGTGTTCCGAGGGGGGGGGGGTCTAGCCCCTCCGGTTTTTGCACAGTGCCCAATAACTCTGTGTTTTTTTTATGACTCTTTTTTCCCCGCATTCAAAATGTATCAGTGTAGGTCACCGCCATCTTCCAAAGATGTTTTCTTAACTTAAGATTTTTTTGATATCGAGACATGTCAGCTCCTGACAGCACCCCTTCTTCTACTCCAAGTAGAAGATGAGCATCAAAGAATCTCCAGGGTGAGACGGTTGAAATAGTGGCAAGCCTATCTCTTGGCAAGAAAAACCCCTTGCTTCAACTGTAGACAGAACGCTGTCCAAAAAGGACAAAACTTGGAAGCAGGTAAGTCGACAGCCTAGCTCTGCCAAGACAGGATAGGCAAGTCCTTCATAATTCCTGCTTTATAATCAATGTCTGTCAGAGAAATGGGGCCAAATGGCTGAAGATTGATGCTGTAGTTTATGGAGAGAAAATGGGAACTGTCCAGGCAGCCACTGATATGTCATTTCTTAGTTTTGGAAGCTGCAGGCCCTGCACTTCCTATATAATCAGATATATTTACCCCTCTCAGGTATCTGAGGTGGATGAAGAAAAAATAGCTAGAGTCTCATAGTTAAATTTTGAGTTATTTAGGAATAAAGAGGGTGTTCTGGATCTAAGAAGATGCTTTTAAAATTGTGATGCAAGTTAGTATGAAAGCTGAGTTAGACATAGAACTTTAAACTCATGGAGATGGTTAGATAGTAGAATGTTAAAGTCAGGTGCCAAATACATATGGAGTGGACATTGGGAATGTATGCTAAGCCATATAAATCTCATAATTGTGGCCTATTTATTTCTGTTGTTTTGTATTGTATTGATTGTTATAAGAGAAAGAACCATTTGTTGGACTGAAAGGGGGAGCTGTTGGGGGGGAAGATATACCTTAAAGTTTAAAAAAAAGGGAAGAGAATGGGGGGTTCAGAAGGAAAAGGATGGGAGGGTGGGAATGGAGGGGGGAGTAGGGAGGAGATTGTGATTGAGATGTAACTTGAAGAAATAAAAAATAAATTTAAAAAAAACAGAAGGGTATGAAGTATATGTGGGTGGTGACCCAAGAATAAAAGATAACAGTTTTGAGATTCAAATTGAACTCACACTGAGAAAGGCAGTTCTAATAATGAAATCCAATGTTGGAGGAGTGGAATGCACAACAAAAACACTTGTACATGGAAATACTGAAGAATGAAGGCTAATATCTGAACATTCATTAAGATAAAAATTAAGACAGTGGAAAGGTAAGAGATTCAGAAAGAGTATTTTGTTTGATCTGGTTTTCTTAAGTGGGCCTTCAACTTACCTCCTCATAAGTTAGTTATTGAAGGTATTTGGTTACAGTGACAGAAAGCTCACCAAGACACATGTCTACTTAGATCCACTTGAGTTTGTATCCTGACTTACAGTGGTTCTGGGGTAGTGGTTCTCAAAACCCCTTCGGGGGTTCAAAAAACCTTTAACAGGAGTTACCTAAGACAATCAGAAAAGACATTATGTTTACATAATGATTCATGACAGTAGAAAAATAAGAGTTATGAAGTAGCAACAGAAATAATTTTATGGTTGGTGGTTAACACAACATAAGGAACTGTACTAAAAATTCATAGCATTCAGAAGGTTGAGAACCACTGCTCTAGTGGAAGAAGAAAGACTCAAATATGAAGGTCTAATTGTTACTATTACTTACTATGAAACACAAGAGAATTTAAACAGTAACTCTGTGAGTGGATAGCTGTCTTGGAAGATAAAAGTCTCCTGGGATTTTCAAGAACTTAAGTATCAGTCAGAGGTTTGCTAAAATGATTTCTAAATAAGAGCTAAGTGGCTCTTATATCCACTTTACTTCTTACATAGCAAGATACTGTGTTCAGATGAAGATTTTTTTTTGTATCACAAATAAGGAAGCTACTCCTCAGCATGCATGTCTGTGGTTATTGTTTTAGGTTTGAATGTAACTAACTAAACTAAGGGACACCAATAACAGCACAATGCAATTTCTGAGTATGTTTCTGAGGCTGCCTCTGGAGGAGACTGGCATTTGAATCAAAAGAATGGGTAAAAAAAAAAAAAAAATCTGCATTTTCTCATTGAGGGACGATTCCATCCAAATGGTAGATAACTATATAGAACCAAAACACAGAAGGAATTTTTTTTTAAATTTCTTTCAGGAGCTGAGATACCACCTTTTTCTTCCTCTATATATCCATTTTTCTAGATTCCACAGCTTTTGGGCTTTGAGACTTGATTCAGTGGTCTACTATGTTACCAAGCCTGAAGCTTTGGACATCCCACTAACATCTTATACCAATAGCTTCTCTAGTCCATAAACCTTAGTTCATGGCTCTGACTGAGCCATGTTCTTCCATGTTTCTCTAACTTGAAGATGGCTTTCTGGGGCCCTCCTCTGCTTCCATAATTTCATGAGTCACTTCTTATTATAAATCTTAAGCCAATAATAAATCTTATTATCTATCTTCTATTTATCATGTATCCATCCTTTATTTATAATCTATAATTATCTGTTATCTATCATCTATCAGCATCATTCATCTCTCCCTCTCACTTTTCCTCACTACTTTTCTGTCTCTTACTGATTATGCCTCTTTGGAGAACTTTTACTAAAACCATGCTGTAACTGAACCAAAACTTCCAGACAGAGAACTAGCAGCCTGGATTTTCAAGTGAACCACCAAACCAATCTGTATTTCTACCAATCCAGCTAATGTCTGACAGGAGAGAATAAGTATTTCTCTTTGGGGATTACACTTTTTTATCCTATTCTACATGGAAGTATATGGTATAGTTTTCAAAACACAGTACAACTAGGAAGCATTGCAGTTGATAATGTAAATCCAAGCTCTTGAGTAGTAGAGATAATGCTATATTTTCACCAAACCATTCATTTCACTACCCAACGCATGAAGAGACTACAATTCCCAGTTTCTTGGCAGGTTACTCAACACTCAAAGCTCTTGAGTAGTAGAGATAATGTTCTTTGTTCACCAAACCTTTCATTTCACTGCCCAACATGTGATAAAACTACAATTCTTGGTTCCTTGGCAGGGTACAGGAACATGTGACTGACTGATTACCAACATGAAGAAAAAGTAGAACTCACTTCCAGCATAGGTGCCCACCTCAAAGTACTCAAGTTATCTTCAACACTCCCTTTTATTCCCTGTATCCTAGCAAGATCCTACATTGGTAAAATGTACTGAGTAGCACCAACCAGGAAACAGAGAATGATGAGGAAAATCATGAATGAGGACATTTCATGGCCTGGGTTGTAGTCAATAAATCAGAATGAAAAGAATCCTTTGGTAGGTTCAGAGTTGTTCTACATGTATTTCTTGAGAATTTTATTTTCATGATACTAATGGATTTTTATAACCCACAGGTGAAGGTGTCTGAAGCTATGTAGTATAAAACATGTGAGTACATTTGAGCAGGAGGATTTGTTTCTTCTAGTATTCAAAGCACAGTAAGGTAACTATGATAAAATATAGTTTTTATACTTTATCATAGTAACTGTGATAAAATATAACCTTTACTTTTTAAATAGTTAAGAAATATTTTGAATGCTCTTAGCACAAAGAAATGATAAATATGAGGTGACAGATACACTAACATCTTACCCAATCATAGTTCATTGATTCATTGTATGCATGTATTGACATAACATCCTATACCTAATAGTATAAGTATTAAATATCAATCAAAATGATAAAAAATACAATAATTTAATAATGTTGAGTATAATGAAAGATGCACAGTATAACAATGGAAGCTGGAAAACATCTAAGCTTAAAAGATAAAATATTATCTTTCTGTGGAGAGAACAGGCTGTGACGATGGGCTCAGCTTCATGGGGCTGTTAGACGCCTGTTTCCTGTCTCTTTCCTCCCCTCAGGAGCTGTCTTCAATCTTGTATTTGGAGTTTCCTGGCATTCATGCCTACGTCCTTCCCAATGGGAAGGAGAGGGAACTGGGGAGCACATAATAAACTGAAAACATGTTTGTTTCTGAAATATGTCTCAGGTCTTTGAAGCCCTCCCATTAATTGAGATCATTCTTGAGCAGAGACTCTTCTATAAGAAGCCATTTTTCTTTTCATTTGAGCCATTTCTGGGGGCTAATGTTCTACAGTGCACACTATTGTAAACATTGGTCTGTCAAGTTGCTCTAGTGATAAAGGGACAGGCCCACATAGCTCACCTGCCCTGAAATGGATGGAGGATTTCTGGCTGTGACCATCTCCTCAAGTGTGCTCAGAGTACGCCTAGAGAAGAGGAACCTGGCACACATGTATATCCACAGGTTCTAAAGGGGAAACAGAGGGAATCCGTATAACTTCAGAGACCTGATCTCAGAGCTCCCAAATTTGTGTGTTTGAAAATAAACATTAAAAAAAGCCTTCTTCAATTGAACCTTGGGACAAAGGAAAATTCTTCACCCACACACTTAAAAAAAAAAATCCCAAGCTACAATCAGTATTTTTAACACTGGTAAGTTACGAGTCATCTAGCCTTGTAAGTTTAGAACAGAGTACCCGCACAGAGAGCTTGAAATACATGAGTGGGAGTTCTGCTGTTGGGACAAACAGAAAGGCAGTGCTGCTCAGATCAGCAAAGCTCAGTTTTCCCCCTATGTGCCCTTGCCCAAGCCTCCTGCTCCTCCTCTCTGATGGCTTCTCTCCCTTCCTCATCCCATTATTTCCATCTGAGAAGGGTCCCTTAAAGTGAAGAATCATGTTTAATTCAAGCCATCATTGAATTTGGACATCACATCTAAAGGGCTAATAGTTATACATACTTTTTTTAATGTAGCTTAAAGCATATTTTAAAAAATTTCCCCTATACTAGCACAAATCCCACTCACTTTCCTCCATAGTGGTGTTTTTTTTTTTAGAGAGAGAGAGGAAAATATTTACAATTGGCAAGTTAGAAACTGCACTTTGGGTGGGATGATGAAATTTTTTCTAAACTGGGAGCAACTCATTTTGAAGCAGAAAAAAATGCATGCTGTGTGTTAGTCACTAGTAACTATACTCAGAATATTTTATCTTATCTTTGTATCTTATTTTATATGTATGGGTGTTTTGTTTGCATGTATACCTATACACCATGTGCATGCCTAGTGCCTGTGGTGGTCAGAAGAGGGTTTCAGATCCCCTGGGTCTGAGAGCCACCATTGGGGTGCTAAGAATAAGATCTTGGCCCCGGGAAAGCAGTCAGTATCCCTAACTTCAGAGCCATCTCTCCATTCCTGAGAATAATTTTTACTAAGCAAACAAATAATCATAGGTGTCCCTTCTGAAAAGCATTCCTTGACCCATTTCTGTCCAAGGATGAGGGCTTAGCAATGTACTTTGTGATAAGATTCTTGGGTGGTTTTTTTTGTTATTGTTGCTGTCTTTTTGTTTTGTTTTTTGTTTGTTTGTTTGTTTGTTTGTTTGTTTGGTCTTTGCAGAGAGGCCTCTACCTCTTCATCTCTATGACATTCCAGTAGCTTGAAGAATGGTGAATTCTTGTAGTTACAAAAAGAATTTCCATACATCTCTTTCTCTCCTTCAGAGTACTATGTCTCTTGGAAACTCTTTTCTTTTCTTTTCATTTCTCCAGCATCATCCATCTGGCAAGCCACTGATACTGAACACTGAAGCCCTGAAGATCTCCCCCAATTACCTAAAAGCCAAGTCCCATGGCACACAGTATTATTGATTCTCTCCCACCTAAATGCACAAGATTGCTGTGAGGATCCATCACACAAAAGTATGCTTGTGAGGATAGTTCTGAAATCACCAATACAAAGAGACTGTGTTGAAATTATTGCCAGGAAGAGCCTGACAACAGTGTCTGTAGACCTGAGCCTGCTTGTCTTTTCCCCCTCTGGCACGGATGTAAGGCTGTGTCACATCGAGTTATTGCAATTTATTTAATTCTGCCATTGCAGCACGCCCTCCATTTACTGAATCTCCGTGAAAGCAAAAGGCGAACTGCAAATCTGAAGAGTCCCAGCTGGGATGGAAGTGTGAGTGTGGGTGCTGAGCAAAGTATTATTAACACTGTGGGTAGAAGCAAAGGATCAGGGAGATGCTTTCTCCCTCGAAATAGCTCCTAGGCTCTCCTTGCTTTAGCCCCTCCAATATTTTGCTGTGTGAACCCAAAGGCATGGGAGCAAACCCTTTCTAAGTGTTCCTGTCTGATCAAGTGCCTGAGCTTATCCACGTCAGTGTGCTCTATGTAGGCTCCCAGAGGGAAAGCAAGGCACCGTGGAGTAGATGAGAAGGCAACACAACCAAATAGCTAAATAGGACTTATTTCGCAACATGAGCAAGCATGACAAATTACCCAGCTAGTCAGCTTCCAGGGTTCCTAGTAAGGAAGAGATCAAAATCCTCCCTAAAAAGAAAACAACCCATAGAAAAGTCCAACGAAACTTCTTGTTTTGTAGATTCCTTCCCCACATATTTTTGCTAAATTTACCATTTTACTAAATAGGTTGCAATTTTAGAAAAATCCAACAACAAATTATAGGTTACTAAATAAATGTTTCCCTTTCCTTTCCTTCCTTCTGTCTTGTCTAAATCTTTATGTTTTGGTTGTGAGCCTTTAATGGCTGAACCATCTCTCAAACCCTTGTCTAAATCTCAAATAAACTTGATGTTCAGGAAAATAAACCTCGATGGTATATTTAAGGAAGACATTGCATATTGCTTTTCTTGCCAAGAAATTTGGCAGTCTAAAAAATTCTATTCTGTGGCATTCAGTATCATAAACAGCTAATTATGAGTTAAATTTATTCTAATTGTAATTTACTTCCTACTCCATTATTTATTTTCATTTCTGTGTTTTTTTAAAAGCCTACTAACTTTTTATTGTCTTTTGAAAAATAAATATTTTCCAAAATGAAGACAAGAGATGACTTTAAGTCTCATTCCCATATTTAGTATGGCTTTTATGGATGCACATTGCCAGGTTACAGGTAGATTCTGAAGACAGAATGAAACCCTGATAAAAGAAACTCTTTTGAATAACTCTGGCCATGTTTCATAAAGTTCCTGTATTTCAAAGACTCTTTAAGAAGCTCCTTCCCCCCTCCCTTTCCTTCTATTCACTATTCTCTTCCTCTTTCTTTGTTCTTTGTATGAGGCAAGATCTTGTGCAGAAAGCCTGGTCTCTCTATTGCTTGGACTGTTAAGCATATACCACCACAACCAGACACTGAAGGATCCTTTTTTGAAACAGATTCAACAGAAACAGTTTCTCCCTTGTGGCAGATTAGCAAGCCTCATACAGAGGGAGTAGATAGGACACTGGAACTAAACCTGCTGCTTGTAGACAATTTTTAGAGAAAACTTGACTAGATAAGATAAAATTGTGTGAGGAACTAAGACCTGGGAAAGTCCTCAGAAAGGTAAAAATGACTCCTCTTCTTGCTCTCTTTTGGGAGAGCTTGTCTGGTTGAGGTATTCTGATTCATTTTGACATAAAACCCCTGATGTTCTTTAAACACAGCCACCAATGTAACTGCACAACCCTCTTCAGTGGCCCAGCCTCAAGTAGTGGGAAACATGAGAAATCAATGAGGCTAAAAACAGAAAGGGAGCCAACAATCATGTGTATCTCCCAGGGTGAAGAAGTAATTTAATGCTGTTCTTTTACAACAGGCACAAGTAAATAGTTTTCATTCTTGCTTTAATTAATCAGATTAATGTAAGCACTAGTTGGAGGGAATGAGTGTTTGTCTTTTCCATTCTTGTGCGTTATGATTTGCTTATTGGGAAGTCAGCTCCATTTCAGATAGCTTAGAGGAATAATTCTGCTTGTTCAAGCATACTGACAGAGCTGGTTCCAGCAAGTAATATCTCTGCATCCCAAAGTATGGCTCAGAGGTATCTGCAGAGAAAATACCATTTCTATCAAATCAGGCAGGAACATTTATCCCAAAGAGATGGAGCAAAAAAGCAATTTCTTTTTAGGCCCAGCTGACTATTCTTAGAGACTACATCTTTATGCAACATTAGTCTTTGTGGTAAGACACGCCTACTTTCTCATTTAAATCTTCTCCTCTTTCTGGTATTACTTCTTCTTGACTACCTTTCTGCATATTGATTTTCTTAGCTGAACAATACATTTTTGCCTTGATTCTGACACATACATGGTAGACTGGTTCTTAGATGTGTGCAGATTAGGAGAATGTAGAATAAGAGCAGGTGAAACCTTGGCCAAATATTTACTATTTCTGTGACCCTGAAAGCTTTGATTAAAATTATTAGTGTCAGGTGATGTTTCAGGGACACACGATAATCTTCAGTTGTGACAGGCAAGTGAAGGATGAAGTGGAGTGCCTAGAGCAGACAGACATTGTAAATGTGGCATGGGGTGTCTACAAATGATACCCCTGACTATGAAAAAAGGTTCATCCCTACTAAGTATCTTTTTGGATAGAGAAAAGAATGCATGTTTAGAAATACGTGGTGTTCAGAATCAATTCGTTTGAGATATTTTTCCATATAGCCTGTGAAGCCCCTCCTGAAACATTAACTAATTCATGCTTTTGTCTCTTATGTTTCAAATGAACTTTTATTTGAAGTTACTCTACCCCACATGGATTTTAGGATTCTATACTATGCAATTAGCTATGCAACCAATATCCAAATAGCAAAATTTCTAACAGCTAGTTATAGGTAATAAATTGTTCTAGGTAATAAATAAAGGTTGTCCTTCAGTGATGAAGGGAATACTTAAGTTTCTGTAAATTTAACATAAAAAAATCACACTTTAAGTTTATGAAGTTTAACGTGTAACTTCAATAACATGTGCTATAGCAATTACAAGCTTTTAATTTCCAAAAGGTGACTTAATTTTTAGGTTCAAAGTTACATTCTTCAAAAGAAATGTCCTGTGTTTTCTCCCACAGCTTCAAACTTTCTACAGTCAACTATTCAACTGTTCCATGCCACTCCGAACAGTCCTGACATGACTGATCTACTTAAAGTGCTATCTTCCCTCAAAGAAGGTTAAAAGGCAGTTTGTTCTACCTGAAGATTTCTAATATATATCTGCTACAAATATCCATCACAAAAGCTTTCAAAAGATGTTTCTTTCCTCATAGTAAGGAGCTGATCTTTTGCAAAGGCAAAGAACCAAATGGCATTAACACCGCAATCCTTTTTACTCAGATGTTAACTACTCAAACTTGCTCCTCATTGTATAGAGAGTCTCTTGTGCACTGTATGGATGTATCACCTGTCAGTAAACGCTGATAGTCTATGAGTTGAGCAGGAAATAGGGGATAGGAATTCTGGTAGAAAGATAGGATGCTGGGATACAGTCATGCATGGGAAAAGTTTCACCCTGAATCCTTAGAAAGGAAGATGAATGAAGCTTAGTAGAGCTAAGCAGCTATTTGGCATACATGGAATAGAATAAATGGAACTAAAAGGTTATGAGCTAGTCAGGGAATGAACCAAAGCTTTGGCCTAGGGATGTATGAGTAATGATAAAGTCTCAGAGTCATTATTCCTGGGAGCTGGGCACAGGTGGGAAAACATGAGTTTACAGGTGGTACCAACTATACCTCACAGCTTGCTCAGCCTGCTTTTTTATGGCACTCAAGACCACCAGCCCAGAGGTGGCATCACCTATAAGGGCTGGCTTTCCCACATCAATAACTAATTAATAAATTGCCCCACAGGTTTGCCTACAGCCTAGTCTTATGGCAGCATTTTTCTTAACTGAGATTCTCTCCTATCAGATAATTCTACCTTGTGTCAGGTTGACATAAAACTAGTCAGCACAGTCATTAAAATGAATAGAGCCACTGGAGCCATCAGGGAGTAGAATTACATGGAAATATGAGTCAAGGGTACAAAATAATACAGAAACATCATGTAACATAAAGGTAAATAATATGACCTGTGCTTAGTAATTGTAACACATTGATAGCCTGAAGGAGATTGTCCTCTGGAGACTAGAAGAGATGGAATTAAGTTGTAATAATAAAGGATAGAGCAAGAGATGTATCAATGATTCCTTTTGCTTTGCTTTCCCTGGCAATTTGTCTAGGCATGTACATAGGCAAAGGACAACTTGTCTGATGGATTTGAAATTTTGACATTGGGATATGACCTTGTTATATACAAAGTTCATGTTCTAGATATGTTAAAAATTACAAAACAATGCAAAAAATTTTTTTCTCATGCTATCTGTTTAAAAGTTGGGTTTTTTGTGTTTTGGATCACATTTTTAGCATTCTTGGACTACACGTAACCCTGTGCTGTAGGTTGAACATGCCCATGAATCTGGGCAATCTTTAATCTTCTTTCCATCTTATCTAAGCTTAATAATATTATCATCTTCTACAACATTCTCCCCAAATGACAGGAATTCAAAGACCCCTCTTACTAGGAGAGCTCCCAGTTCCTATTCACTGTCCTCAAATTGGATGATCTTAAATCTTGGCTCTAAAACAGGCCCGCATTTGAAATTTTTAACATTATACATAAGAGAGTTATTATAGTGAATACTATCAAATTCTTGTAAGGAAAACACACAGATTTTGTGTATGCCAACTATAAATCCTTTCAATTGAAAAGGGACCTGCTGATTTGTCAGTGGGCTATCAAACATTCCATAATTAATGTTCACTTTTTTGTTTTACTTAAAATAAAGGGGAAATTTTTTTTTCATGTTAAGAACAATCAACTGGGGCTGGAGAGATCGCTCAGCCGTTAAAGGCTAGGCTCACAACTAAAAATATAAGAACAATCAACTGACCTCAAACATGTGGGTATATTTCTAGGCTCCAAATTCTATTCTATTGACACATTCTGTTGGTATGTGCCTTCAGAGGATTTGGCATGGAGCTGCTGAGATAAGAGAGCATTCAAACCCCAGAAATCTCAAAATTAGGGTCTAATGACCCATCCTGAGAAAGGTGGCATGGAATAAGCTCTCTCCCTGTTTCTGCACAGGAGCACATGGACACAACCCCCCAAATAGGTACCTACCTTTTAGCACGCTATCCAAACAACTCCCCAGGAGGTCACAGGTGAGCTTGGTCATATAACCTGCCTTTGGATCCTTTCCCCCTTGTAAATATGGCATCGCCAGCATCTCAATCTCAGCCAATAGAATGCACTCACCCCGCCCCCAAAAATTCCTCCCCATTTCCCAAGGTTCAAAACCCTCACCCATCTCAGAGTAGAGGAGAATATTAGCTCTCCCAAAGGAGCTAAGACTACCATGATACATAAGTTGCAATAAAGAATTGCTGGTTCACCAAATAGTTTCCTTCCTTTCATATTTTCACCTAAGGGAATTTCCACTGAGGGAGAAAGCTCTGATTCACCATCCTGAGAACTGGAGGTTCATTGAAACTCTCTAGACTCTGAACCCACCTGATTTCTCCAACCCAGTACACCGATTTCCACCTGGATGACCCCAAGGACAACAATTCAGCCCCAGAAACCCCCAGTGGCACTTGGCGGTACTCCACCCTTCATGGTGGCCTTGGAGTGTGTCCCAGCAACACCCTCCCCTGAACAGACAGATCCACAGCTACACATGTGCTTTTCTCTTGAGGTCCTGCCCTGTGGACCAGAGAAAAGCTGCTGTCAGTGGTGCTGCATGCTCTCTCTCTCTCTCTCTCTCTCTCTCTCTCTCTCTCTCTCTCTCTCTCTCTCTCTCTCTCTCTCTCTCTCTCTCTCTCTCTCTCTCTCTCTCTCTCTCTCTCTCTCTCTCTCTCTCTC
>CAJQZJ010033126.1:2330546-2357576 GCA_907164525.1 Lophiomys imhausi | reverse complement strand
CTCTCTCTCTCTCTCTCTCTCTCTCTCTCTCTCTCTCTCTCTCTCTCAGCCCTGTACCCAGTGGGTCATCAGAGAGAAGCACAGCCTGCCTTCCCCAATATAGACTCAATGCATCAACATTAATTTTTCCTTGTGCCAGCTGCCATACTGCCGTGGTTACTGTAGCTTACTGATAGATTTTCAAAATAGGAAGAGTGAATCCTTTAATTGAAATTTATATTTTATAAAACAAGCCAACAAGACTTGTTTAAAAGTTTTGATGGAAACATGAAAGAGCCTTGGAGACTTTTTTCATTTGTTTATTTATTATTTTTGCATGTGTATGATGTGTGTGTGTGTGTACACATGCCTCCCACCACAGTGTGTGTGTGTGTGTGTGTGTGTGTGTGTGTGTGTAGATCAGGGGGTAACTTTGTGGAATTTGTTCTTTCTTCCATCTTTATGTGGTTTCTGGGGATTGAACTGAGTCTCTCAGACTTTCATAGTAATGCTTTATATGCTGAACCATCTCACCAATCTTTGGGAATGTTTTTGAACCTTTGCCTTTCTAAGACTGCATTGTCAATTTTTTTCTTTTCTTTTCTTTTTTTGATGTTTACTTATTAATTCAAGTTACATCTTCATCTTTCTACCCCTCCCTGTCCCATCTTTTCCCTCCTATCCTACTCCTCCAGAGTGAGGTGTCCCTACATATCAGCCCCTCCCCCAGTTCAGCAGTCATATGAGGGCTAAGAGCTTCCTTATGCACGGGGGCCTACATGGTGGCACCACTAGGGCGAAGTGTCCCACTAACAGGTAACAAAGTCTATGTTCCTGTTCCTTTTGGTGTGTTGGGTGTAGGATAGTTATCTTCTACTATATGGCTAAAATCCAATTATAACTGAATAGATGCCATGTGCATCTTTCCTAGTCTGGGTTAGCTCACTCAGGATGAGCTTTTCCAGTTCCATCCATTTGGCTGAAAATTGCATGATTTCCTTGTTTCTGATGGCTGAATAGCATTCCATTGTGTAGATGTACCACAGTTTTTTTGTTTGTTTGTTTTTTTTTTTTTAATCCATTCATTGGTTGAGGGACATCTGGGTTGTTTCCAGTTTCTAACTATTACAGATAAAGCTGCTATTAACATAGATGAAGATATGTCCTTGTGGTTTGGTGAGGAATCGTTTGGAAGCATACTCAGAAGTGATATGGCTGGGTATTTTTAAAGCATTTATTTTTCTTCCTGATAGCATTTTGAGATTCACAGGAGACAGATCATTTAGGTAAATGGTCGAGGGATTTGCCTTTTCATGCAGTCAGAAAAGGAGCTACTGCATACCCATTTCCCCCATGACTTGAGAACTTCAAGCGAAGAAGTATACTGTAAATATTACCCACTTCTTCTCATTCATAGAAATCATGAAAAGAGAGCAACACATGAAAAAAGATTATTGGATCCATTCCCTCCAAGTCTGGCTTTGGAGATGGGTAAATATTTTGTTTCAGAGGACTTTGGGTAGAGAAGAATATGACCAAGGATGGGTAATTCATTAAAACTTTGCTTTAGCCTTAGACCATTCAATAGGTAGTGCAGAGAGATAAAGACTAAAAGGAGATGATTACACAACCGATTGGCCTTCAAAATATTTCGCTGCTGGGGAAAAAGGAGTCAAATGTTGAAAAAAATCAAGAGATAAAAACACAATTGTTTAGATATAGGACTCTGGCTTTGGATATAAAATGTAATATTCAATTTAAAGTGAAATGAATTAGGTTTACTAGAATGTACCTGAAAAATAAAATATACAGCTATAGATCGAATAAATCTCAACTAAAGTTTTTCGGAAATCATCTTCTAGTCAGCCATTCACTATTCATGGGAAGTGAACTTAGTTTTGTTAATGAGATGGAATTTCTTGGGGAATATTCCAGATGAAACACTAAATGAGAAAACATTACAAAAACTACAGATTCTTCCAAGATGTCTCAGAGGGTGAAAGTGATTGCTCCCGAGTCTGAGGATCTGAATTTCATCCCCAAAGCCCACTGTATGGGAAAAAAAGAACAGACTCCGTAAGTTGTCCTCCAACTTCCACAAGCACAACATAGCATGTACAACCCCCACTCCAACTCCCCACACACATAAATAAATAATGTACAAAATTTAAAAGTACATTTTAATAAAAATTTCTGTAAGCTTTTATTGAAAATTTAAGCACAAGTATTAGAAGACATAGGGAGACACAGATTGTGATGTCATATGTACTGACATTGTCTGAACTTGGGACAGAGAGAGGCATTTCCACTTCCCTGGATGTTTAACTTCCACAGACATTTTTTGTTATGGGCATAAAAGCCGTTTCTAGAAAGGGGATTTTCTGAGGACTTCAGACGTTATCATAAGACACCTAGCCTTAGCTACTGTCCCATTCTGGAACTGTCTAGTGGCTTTTGATAACCTTGACTCCCTCACCTTCTATCATCCTTTCCACAGTATTCTTCAAAGAATTTTGTCAGGTTCTTAGTTCCTTTAGCATGAGTGATGCTCGCACTGTGTTCAGTTTCAGACAACCAATGTGTAACTTACACTTGCTCAGAATCTGTTTTCCTTTGTCACCAAGACTGGTTCAAGAGTGAACATAATTCCCAATCCAAGCCAAAGGATTGGAAAACCGGAACACTGTTCAAAAGAGGTGTGCTTTCTGTCCAAATGGACTGGAACTATAAAGACTTTGATCGTGGAGCCCCTGTAGGCCACCTTGAATCAGGGAGGAGAGCATGTCTACAGGTACTGTCAATAATGAGTAAAGAAAGGAAAGAGAGCAGAGAGGATTGCTCTGGCTTGCCAATGTCAGGAGCCAAATGCCTTCATCTATATGGCATTCTAATTAATTCTACATCATTTATCCTAAGATGTATCCTTCTTGGCAATCAGAAAAAGACTGAGCAGTGTTTTTGGTAGGCAGCTACAGTCCTGTGTAAAAATTAATAAATCATAAGTTGAGGTTGGCTTAACAAATGCCTTTCTAAATGATGTTGATTATTAATGTAATTGATCAGACTTTGAGGAAACCGCATAAATGGAACAGCGCAGTATTAAACACACACACACACACACACACACAAACACTTGCACAGAACCTTTTATTTGCCAAGTGCTCAGAGAAAACAGTAGCAGACAATTGATAATAGTCAGAAAAGCAATTTTAACCTTAGCACTTGAGATTCTTTTTAATTACAAATAAAGTGTATTAATCATATCTCACTTTTTTTTTATCCATATGGGGCTTTGCTTCTGCTAATTCATAAAACACACCACACCAGGTGAACTGTGCTTCTAGGAGAATGTCTTCAATCCTATTTGTAATTGTTTTGCATATTTACAAAAACATGAAGGCCATCCTGCAGGTATAATGTGGTACCTAATTGGAATGCCCTTCATGTATGAAAGAGACACTGTAGAAATCTGTGGTTTGCTCTCCATGTTTCCCTTCATATTTAGGATTTAAGAAGAACTGTAGGATTGAACCTAGGCTCTCCGAGACCAAGTGCACATGTCCACCTGATTGGGCCACAGGATGCCCAGGTGTCAGGTGGAACATTATTTATGAGTGTGTCTGTGAGAATGGTTCTGGATGACATTAACACTTGAGCTGGGAGAGTAAAGCAGGCTGTCCTTTCCTCTGTGGGTGAGCATCCTACTGTTCCCTTAGGACCAAGCGAAAGAGAAACTGAGTAAGAAATATTCTATGTCTCCCTGAATATCTTATCCCTAAATAAAAGGACTGTGCTCCTTTCCCACTTCTGGACTAGAATTAATGGGCTTCCTGAGTCCCCAGGTTGTTGACAGCTGTCTCTGTGGAGCCTCCGCCTCCATCACTGCTCAAGCCAGGTCCTGATAGTAAGTATGTCATGTTCTTCCAGCTGTCTATTTTTCTTCCTTTTGATCTATTTTCTTGTCTGTCTGTCATCTGTCTGTATGTCTGTATGTCTTTCTACCTTTCTGTCTATCAATCTTCCTTCCTATCTGTCTGTTTATGTTGTAGATTCTGTTTCTGTAGAGACCCTAGACTAGTACAAGATCTCTCCGTGTTCCAACAGAGATGTTGATTTCAAATGTGCATTGGAAATCTCTTCTAGCAGATCACTAAGTCAATTTCTAAGAGACGCTGAGGAAGTGTGATTAAGTTGGTGGTGTTTTTTGTTTTGTTTTGTTTTTATCAGAGAAAAAGATTTGACATTTAAAATAGTCATATGGGTGTACAACAATCTCAAATAAAATGTATTGTTTAAGATAAACACATGAGGCACTATCCAATAAATGTTCTCACATAAGAAGAGTACCCCAGTTCTTACAAGTAACCAACTGACTGCCTGCATGCAGGACAACTGGTTGGGTGAGCAGGTTCTGTTTCCTTTTTTGAAATGGCCATATGACCCAGGTTTGGATATATAAAGCCAGACTCCCATTAATTCAGCCTCTGGGCCTGACTCAGTTGGAGTGCTTCCTGGGACTTTAGTTGGCACATGGAGTAAGGTGCATTCATTCTCACTTTGCAATATTGTTGGATGTCAGCCATGATATTTAGAGTAGTCCATGTAGGTAAGGAAGCACTGGAGAAAATGGAGCCAGACATGGAGAGAAACGAGTATTCATTTTTGTAACAGGGTCTCGAATTCACTTTGCAGACAAGTAGACCAGGCTGACCTTGAACTTATAAAAAATCCAGTTGTCTGTGCCTTCCAGGATCTGGGGTTAAAGGCATGTGCCACCATGAGCTCTTGATGTCAGCATTTGATAGCTTGGACATAGATTTGCCCAAAGTACATCTAGTCCCTGTCCTTTTTAATTCCATGAAGCCTTTATAACCTCTTTGTCTTTATCCCATTTGAATTGAGGTTCAGCCAGTTACAGCTCACAAGGACACACAAATACAACTGATACTAAAATAGATATATGAATTTTCTTTAAACTGTTTTTTAGAAGTGCACATTATTATGTTCTACAGACACTGTTCTGTGCAGTGTCTCTGACTTCAGGACATTTACATTTTTAAGTCTGCTATCCATTTTTGAGGCTGTTTCTGTGGCACATGAATAGGAGTAGTCCCAAGCTGGGGCCCCATAACACCTGTGCATACAGTCACCTTCCCACACACAGCATGTTCAAAGGCTGGCTGGCTCCCCCTTCCATGTGCTCCAAGCTCCCTGAGACCAGGGAGCATTCCACTCTTACTCATATGCCACCGCCTTATACCATGACTGGAACATCTTATTCAATATTTTTTTCTGAGTAAATGAACACCTCAAAATCATTTCAAAGCATTTGTGTCATTATCTGAAATTATTCCCTGGCATTTCAGAAGAATTTTCTTGACTCAGTATGGCCTTTCCCAGTGATTTTATATGTGATTAGGTTTGCACACAAAACAAACTGGAAGCACCTTTTTGAGTTCTCCCAATAATCAGACTCCAGAGACAAGTGTCAATTCTTCAATTCTTGTCATTTTCCATCCCCAAGCTACACAGCTGATCAGACCACTCCTCTTTACTGGTGTTTCCAAACACACACATGTAACATGAACCGAATATCTTCTTTTAACCTTCGCTGTTACTTTCTCAGCTGCAATCTCACAAGTGAATAAATAAATAAATAGGGGTCTGGACAGAGTAAATTAGTGAACCCTACATGAAGGCTGGAAACTGACACTCTAAAAGCAGTGAGACTAAATCAACAACCAGTGTTTACCCAAGTGCTTACAATTGTCCAGCCAAGATGGAGCACCTGCCTTGGTGCTAACTAGCATTTATCTACGGGGTCTTAATTCCAGGAATTATTCTAGAATCTAAAGTCTGTGTTTGCATGATCTGTAGTTCTGTTTGGCTCCCTCCTGAGTCTCCCTTAGTCCTTGCCTGCCCCTCCACTCAGTCAGGCTGGCTGGGACAGGAGCAAACCACAGCTCTGAGTCCATTATTTTCTGCATGACAGCTCAGTCTCATCCCACACACTCCACCAAAGGCTGAACAATGGAGGACAGGTGTGGAGAGACACAGGTGAACAAGGACCAAATCCAGGCCACCTGTCTTCTTAGGTGATGGAGGGAGGAAAAGATTTTTCTAGAAGGCTGAACATTGCCATTTGGCATGAATTCTGTCCATAGCTTGGGGAATGCTTTAAGGAAAGGTAAAGGTACTGCTGGGTTTTTTCCAAATAGATTTAAAAAGTTGTTTTTGAGAATTCCATGTACGAGTATTGTGTTTACATCATTTCCTTCCTCTGTCTCCTCCTTTCAACTGTTCCAGTGCCAGTGTCTTGAATCCTACCTATCTTCTCAATTCATGGCCTCTTTTTCTTGATTATTGCTACATATATGTATGTACACACACATACACATATATATATACAATACACACACACACACACACACACACACACACTACCTACCTCCTGGCTTTGTCTAGTGTTGCCTTTACAAAAATGTTAAGGCTGACCATTTGGTATTAGATGCCTCACTACGGTGTTAGACTGATTCTCCCTCTGATTACTGTCATTAATTGCATACAGGGCTCCAACTAGGATGGGCCTTGTGAGATGTCCCTCATCTATACTGGTATGTCAGCTGGTATTGTCACTGTTCAGGCCTCGTTTAGGCTATTACATTGAGGGGATTTCATTAGTACAGCTTTCACATCATATACAAAGGACCCAACTTTGAAATAGATGTCCTGATTCTCTGGATCTTACAGACTTTCTGTTCTACCTTCCTCCTTGGATGTTCCCTAATCCGTGGGTGTGGAGATTGTATTGTAGATATATAAATTGGGGTTGGACATAATGGGGCTAATTACTCTCTATATTTTTGACTAAGGGTATGTGTGGATTTCTGAATGGTCTCTGCGTCACAAAGGAGCTTCTAGGATGAGGAATGAGATCTATGTATACTTGTGGGTATAAAGATATGTAGGCAGAATTCAGTTAGAAATTATATTGGTTTAGAGTAGTTGGAAGTAATGGATTTTCCTCTATGTTCCCTGACTTTTCCAGCCTCATATCGTTGGCTAGGTTTTCAATACCAGGCACAAATTCCCTCCTATTAAGTAGGCATTAAACTCAATTAGATGGCTGTTGGTTATCCTGAGGGTATAAGGGGCAATACTGCAGCACTGTGGTATCTTACATTCATGGTTATCGTTGTGGTTCCCAGGCATCATAGCTGGTAGAACTACTGCTTTTCTACTTTGGCAGTTTGCATAGCCCCTTCCAGTACTATGAGGTACTAGTCCTCAGGGAGGTAGTAGAGAATCTTCAACCAGCTGTACATCTGATAGAAAATTAATGTCACAAAATACAAATGACCCAGTTAAAAACAGGCTGTGGACCATCGCTATACAAACTGAAGTTAAGGCCTACATCATCAGATCAGAAAAAAAACTGACAGTACATGTTTGTGAGAATGTGTGAGGAGAGAAGCCTTATTCGGTGTTGGTGGAGTGCAAAATGGAGCAGACACTCTGAAAATCAGTGCAGAGAATCAAAAAGCTGAAAATAGATCTACCTCACAACCCATTAATACCACTCCTCGGCATATGACTAAAGGTCTTAACATCCTACTCCACAGATATTTGCTCAGTCATGTTCAACACTGCCCTATTAGTTCACAATAGCTAGGAAATGGAAAAAAAATCAAGGGATGAACATATAATCAAAATGTGCTACATACACAATGGATGTCTCCTCAACTATGAGGAAATAAAATCAAGACATCTTCAGGTGAATGGATGGAGTTATTGAGTGAGGTAAGCCAGACACAGAAAGACAAACACCATGTGTTCTTTCTCATCTTCAGTTCCTAGCTCCAAATCCTCAAATGTGAATATATAACATGGAGTATCCACAGAAACTAGAATAGTGTAAAGGGACCATGGCTTGGTTAAAGGGGGCTCTATAAAGGGAAATTCATAATACAAATGCAGGTACTATAAAGGGGGAAATGAATAAGGAGAGGTATTAGTTGGGAAGAGAGAAGGGAGGCCAAATACAGAGAAAGAAGGAAGGGGTATAGATAAATGGTACTAAGGATGTTTGAAAAAGTCATAGAAAAATATATTATTGCTAACTTAAAATTACATAACATATATACACAACTCCCCACCCCACATATAAAGTTATACCACTTGGATTAACAATGCTACCCAAAAGCCCTAGACTTTTATCAAAATCCTAGTTTCATGCATAAGAAACCTCCTCCTTTTGAGTTTTCGTTCATGGAGCCAAAGAGTTACCACCCTGCAACCCCTCAAAACAAACAAAGAAACCATTGCAAGCTATTGCCATTGCCCTCAATTGACTCTCAGAATTTGAAAGTAGTCTTTATTGCTGAAGACAACACATACTTCAACATAGGACTTAGAGGGATTGAGCTAGATGTGACCTGGAAGCTAAACAGATATTTTTTTTAAAATCACTTGTGTTGCTAGATATCACCTTACTACAAGAAATAAATATGCCATTGTGCTCTAAAATATTGTTAAAGTT
Source organism: Lophiomys imhausi (assembly GCA_907164525.1). Lineage (NCBI taxonomy): Eukaryota > Metazoa > Chordata > Mammalia > Rodentia > Muridae > Lophiomys > Lophiomys imhausi. The sequence goes on along the minus strand of CAJQZJ010033126.1, from coordinate 2,349,058 downwards.
GTTTGATACCAATTATCAAGGGAGAAAGAAGAATTATTTGGACCCATCCAAGTGGATAAGATCAATGGTAAATTGCTAGTCATTTTCCAGAGAGCCAGATTTTGTCTGTGTACAATTACCTCTAAGTCCCTTCTGTGCTCAAACTTTAAAACACATTTGTTATTTCTCCACAGGTTCCTTCTCTCTCAGCAACTATGTGACTGCTGCCCTTTCACTGGGGGCAAATTGTGAGACCATTATCCGTAAACTCTTTATTCTCCATTTCAAAAGTAATTGTCTCTGTTCACAGCCATTAAGGCTTCCTTGAATCTGATCTCTACTAACAGTGGTTCATAATTTCATCTTGTCCCCCCACCCCTACCCAATTTTCTTAACATGGACTTGCATTTAAGATTCTAAAGGATTGCTGAGAGCCTTCCTTCTTTTGTAAGGAAAGAAACAATTCTTTCCTGGGTGATTGTCATTGATTTCTTTGGATTACTATGTTAATTTACAAAATTATTTACCACTTACTATGTATACAAGTGACCACTCAGAAAACTTAGTGATTATGAAGATCACTAAGACACTTAAACTTTCATATGTTTAAATGCTGTCAAAGTGATTTAACATATTTAATAATGATGTGTACACAAATGATAAAAGGGAAGAATGTTCTTTAAAATGTCAAATGTGGCATTGGCAATGATTTCTCAAATTCATTGTTTTTTGTTGCCTATTTTGTTATAAAAACTAAAACTCAAAGACAGAGAAAGAAGTCTAGTGCATGTATCACCACATACAATCATTACTAATATTTTTATCAAAATTGTTTCATAAATCTCTTTATTTTATAACAAACTTCTAATTTCATGATGCTATTTCTCCATATCAGTAAGAATACACATTTAAATTGTGATGAAAGTTGAGTTGGATATAGAACTTTAAACTCATGGAGATAGGTCGACAGTAGAATGTTAAAGTCAGGTGCCAAATACATATAGACTGGACATTGGGATTGTATGCCAAGCCATATAACTCTCATAACTTTGGCCTAATTACCTCTGTTGTTTTGTATTGTATTTATTATTATAAGAGTAAGAGCCATTTGTTGGACTGAAAGGGGGAGCTGTTGGGGGGAAAAGATATATCTTAAACTTAAAAAAAAAGGAAGGGGATGGGTGGGTTGAGGCGGAAGAGGGTGGGAGGGTGGGACTGGAGGCGGGGTAGGGAGGGGATTTCAATTGAGATGTAACTTGAAGAAATAAAAAATAAAGTAAAAATAAATAAATAAATAAATAAATAAGAAAAAGAGCCTTTTATTGGACTAAAAGGGGAAGTTGTTGGGGGGGAAGATATACCTTAAATTAAAAAAAAGCAGATAGGAGGGGGAGGGAGAAAGTAGGAGCATGGGACTGGGAGGGGGTGGTGGGGAGGGGACTATGATTGAGATATAACTTGAAATAAATAAATAAATGTTGAAAAAAAAAAAAGAATACACATTTCAAATAAGCAGTTACTTTTCATAAAATCTGATGTTATAATTACTCAGGGTAAAATAAAATATTATACTTAAAAATGGGCTCATGTTAAAAATTCCCATTTTTCCTTGAAAATAGCTTTTCATATTTGGTTGATTACCTATCAGCCACAGATACTTGGTTCAGGGGTTTAAGGTTGATTTGACTTATTAAAGCAGATGATGAAAAGCTTCTTAAAGATTTTGATATGTGGAATAGCACAAAGATAACAGTGTATCAGCTAACATCCAGGGCAATAGTGGGATTCACTTGGGCTGGGCCATCAACCAGAAAATGATTCCCGAATCTGTAAGGAAGGGTCATGGGGACCATAGTGATGTAGAAGCAATGGTTAACTGATGACTGCAAGGTTTCTGTGATGAGAAATTGGTCAGATACAAAGAAACAAGGAGGCAAAGATGTCTCCCAGTTTCACATTGCTGCACAATTATGCTTCCATAATTAAAATAATCATATATGCCTAAAAATGTAGAGCTAGTATTTATTGGGGCAATGACTTTCCTGTGTTAAGTAGGCCACATACGTTCATTATTATTTAACCCACAGAAGTATAGGTGTGAGGTGTTAGTGTTGTCTTTATTTTAACGATGCTAGAATTGCATCTTCAAGAAGTCAAACAATTTGTTCATGATCACACACAAGCAAATTTAGGATAAGGATGCTAGTGTCCACGGAGAACTCATTGTTGAAGAAAGAGTTTTGTGGAAGAGGTAATTTGGGGGAACAAAATGACAAATTAATTCTTTATTGTTTTGGCAGTCAAGAAAGAGGGGAGAATAAATGAAGCCTTGAAAATGCTATTTTGTGTGTTTTGCTACTTGATGGGGGTAGTGCATCAGAAGTTAAATAAAACATGTTTATGTAGTAAAAATGAATGCTTATTTCTTGCATGGGTAGGTTATACACTGAACCTTAGGCTCATGTCCACAGTCAAAGTTAATGCCAAGACAGCAAACCTTCCAGGTTCTGGACTTCATCTTCTGACCACTAAGGAAAGGAAGTCCTTATCTTGAATTATACTGCTTGTTTCAGATCCCAAAGAAAAATACCTGATCCAAATGATTCATTAAACTGACTAAGATCAAAAACTCAAATTATAGCACATGCTGGCAAGGCTATGGAGAAAGAGGAACACTCCTACAGTGCTGGTGGAAGTGCAAACTTGTACAACCACTATGGAAATCAGTCTGGTGGTATCTTATCTTGGAATAACTATACCTCAAGATCCAGCCATATCACTCCTAGGTATACATCCAAATGTTTACTCACCAAAACACAAGGACATCTCCTCATCTATGTTCATAGTAGCTTTATTTGTAATAGCTAGAAACTGGAAACAACCCAGATGTCCCCCAATGGAAAAATGGATAAACAAACAAACACTGTAGTACATTTACAAAATGGAATACTACTCAGCCATCAGAAACAACAAAATCATGCAATTTGTAGCCAAAAGGATGGAACTAGAAAAGCTCATCCTGAGTGAGCTAACCCAGACTCAGAGAGATGCACATGACATCTTTTCACTTACAACTGGATTTTAGCCATGTAGTACAAGATAACTATCCTACAACCAACACATCAAAAGAAAGAGAAACATAGACATTGTTGCCTGTTAGTGGGAGACTTTGCCTTAATTGAGTTGTCATATAGGCCCCCAGTGCAAGAGGAAACTCTTAGCCCTCATATGACTGTTGAACTGAAGGGGCCTGATATGTAGGGACACCCCACTCTGGAGGAGTAGGATAGATGGGATAGGATGGGAGAGTGGGACCGGGAGGGGTGGAGAGAGGGGACTGTGATGGAGATGTAACTTGAAGTAATAAATGAACATTTAAAAAAAGAATTCATTAACCTGAGGAAATAAGAGCAAAACAAAGGCTGTTAAAGAAACTCAGAAAATGTGTATCAGTCCTATCAAATACAATCCTAAATCTGGGTTAGACTATCAGCACCCACCTCTCTTTTCAAATTACACTCTTAACTCATAAAGTAAGCTTAGAAACACTGAGAAATTTGTTTGTATTGTAGTTGTTAAATTTATTTTGGAAAAAAATTAAATAAAAATACACCTTCTATAAAATAAAGCTTTTGAAAACAGTATATTCTCTAGGCTAAGAAGACTTGTGCACTGAGCATTGTTTTCTGTCTTTCTTGCTTTGGACGTATTTTTCAGGACTGGGCACCAAGTCTGAAGCCCTATGCAAACATACACTGAGTAATAGTCTTCTTTAGATTTAATGAATATAAAACAAAGAGTGAAAATATAGAGGAAATTGACAATGATAAGGCAAGTCAACATATTAAAAAGCAAAGCATAGATCATACAGAATTAAAATATTAATACCTCTCCTGATAACTTAGCCATATGTAGATTGAACATAGTTACTTACACACACTACGTATTAGATGAAGGAATGAGAGTGTATACCTGCATTGTGTTGTGTACTTTCTTGTTGTTATTAGCAATAGATGCTAAGGCCTCATGGAAAAAAACAACAGTGTTTTTTTTTTCCCTTAGCTTGGATGATCTGACATTCTGACAGTGTCATCATAACAAAGCTTGTGTAGGAAAAATGAAAAGGCTTGTTGCTTAGCCACAAAGCCCCAGAGTGGAGAGTGTGTGCATATGGGTAAACAGATTATCCAGCAGCCCTTCCAGAGAGCAGCAGAGGTGCACAGCTCCAGGTACCTGCCCTAATCACACCTGTCTCTCCCTCATGAAACCCCAACTTAAGTCATGGACACTTAAAGGTGCCTGAGACTATTCAGTCATCCGAAGACACAAATCATTTCCACATCGAATGCATGCAGATCTGTGAAATGCTGCTGTTAAGCCATTGTTTTGCAGTGCAAGTACAGGTTGCCATGCGTGACTAGTGGTGGAGTAAACTTGCCGAACTCAAAAATGAGAACATCCTTGTTCTAACTCATTCTTGGGCTGCGAAGTTTTGCTACTGTTTCTCCAAATGGGAAAGGCAAATAACCCAATAACATGTAGATGGCATCATGGTGCAATCTTAGCATATTAATGCATGCTGTGTTCTAGGCACTGTGTGAAACAGTTTGAAAAAGGAAATGAGAAGATGCAGTGTTTGTTCTGAAGGAACCCATAGTCCTGTGAAGGAAAGTGTTGATGATGGCTGGAAAGAACTCCACATTTACAGTGCAGCAAATAATAAAAATAAAAATGCTACTAAAGTGGTCTCTAGGGAATAAAGAAAAGATTTTCTAAGTCATTTATGGGAAGAACAACAGGATATCAAGTTCATTACCATTACTGAGTATTCTGGAGTAATTAGCAGTTGCCCAGGTGTTAGAGGGAATTGTGATAATAATGGCAGTAAAGGAAAGTAATTCCAGATGGAAGAAGCAGAATTGCATAGGGGAAAGTTTTTCAAGATAACATTGCAACCACGTAACTGTACTGCCGTGCTGTCAAAGGAAATCTACATTAGAAACAACACTGAAATTGAATATGTTTTACTGTGTTCCTCATTTATAATAAAGGTTAAACTATGTTAATGCTGCTGAATTAAAGTATACCTAATTAATATATTATGCTTAATTTATATATCTGGACAATTCGAATCCTGAGTCCTTGATAATCAATTCATGGAGTAGATAGATTTCATTTACTTGATTTTGGTTTGGGGAGCACCATGTGGGTGTTGTATAATTACTTAGTATTGGTGAATATATGTGTGTATGCAAGCACATACACATATGTGTGCACATGTGTGCGGAGGCCAGAGGTCAATGCTTGGTGTTTTTCCTTGATTGTTCTATGTTTTCTTTCTTTCTTTCTTTCTTTCTTTTTGCAATATCGTCTAGAACCCAAAGCTCATCCATTCAATTAGCCTGGCTGGCCAAATAATGAGCTTCAAGAACCCATATGTGTGAGTCGAGTTAGAGGTCAATGTATCATGCATGGGTTCTTATGTGTGCTCTGGGGATATTAACTCAGGACTCTGTGCTTGATGCAGACACTTATGAACTATCTCCTCAGTCCCTCTAGTAAGTAGGTCTTAAACTGACAATTATCAGGAGTTTTAAACCAATTCTACCATCATGTAATATTTGTCTTTTGTATCAATTTTTCTAACAGAAAGATGTGAAAATCGTCTATATTCCCCAATTTTTAAAGACACTTCATAGAAAGTGGGAGTAGTAACCAAGAAATTATTATATTGTCTTTCCAGAACAGAAAATTTTGTTTCTTTAATTATGACATGTTCTATATTAGACATTGAGTTAAACTGTGTTACTCTCAGATTTATCTTCTGATTTATCATCAGAATACTACAAAGTAAAGTTGACCCCAGAGCTAGAAAGCCACAGGCAGCAAGACATAAGTTAATTTGTGTTTATTTCTCACAAATGAAAACACATGGGAGGCAACTTTGTTTTCAAGGTAACAAGACAGAAGCAGAGAAACTGAATGAAGAAGAAATATGGGACACACTTGAAATAGCAGGAGGAATCATTCTATACCCAACCGAAAGAGAGAATGACTAAGGGATAAATAGGTATAATGGACTTGAAGGTGCACCTTTAATGTATCCTGGCATTTTACATTTATTTGTTAAATGACACTGATGTTAAGTAAGGTGTGTTACTACATACCTCAGTAGGCTAAAGCAAGTAGATCGTGAGTTTCAGTCCAGTCTGGGTAACAGAGCAACACTACAGCTCTAGAAAATATTACATGAATAAAACTATCAATGTGGGTGGAACTTTAGGTAACAGAGAAATATAAACAGGAAATCCTGAAAGTCTCATCCACCTCTCCTTCATTCCTCTTTCTCTCTCTAGAAGTTACAACCTTCAAATCATCAGTATGTATGTGTAACTGGAAACTCAGTCCACATAATTACCCCTCTCGACCATACTTGCCTGTTTTATTTCGAGACAAGCCACTGTTCTTCACTTCTGTTATTAGAATTCATTTAACCCGCTTTTAAACTTAATAACAAAATCACAGTGTTTTGTTTATATGTACTGATTTCCGTTCCCCCAGCTGTGCACTTTTGAAAGACATCTTGGCTCCTGAATTCCTTTCCTTCATCTATGTTGCTACTACTAATCAAGGACATATCACCATTCTTTCACCATTCTCCTGTAGGTCAGTCCTTAGGTGGCTTCCCATCTGCACAGTTTGCAGTCATGTGGTCATGAGCATTCTTGTCCACACGCATATTTCCACCACATACTGCCCACTAGCATGACTTGCTCTTTAAGGTAAACTTGTGTTCAGCTGTAGCTAATACCACACTGTTTTTCAAAACACGATTGCACTAATTTCCATTCCCACTAGTGTCTCTGAACAAAACCTTATAAATAAAAACTACCAACTTTTTGAATTTTAGCCATTCCAGTATATAATTAACAGGGTATCCTTGTTTGGCACAACAGTGGCCTCCTTCTAAACAATGCTTGGGGTTAACATAACACTCTTAAAAAAATACAAAACGGGGCCAAAATCCTGAAGTCTTTTCAGGGTCTATAGGCATTACAACAAAATATTATATTTTCCCAGAAATCTGGGAGACAGACCAGAAAAAAGGAAAAACAATGAAGGAAACTGTTTTTTTTGGATGCTTGCCTTCACTACCGATGGCAAATCCATCTCTCCTGTTGCTGGACATTTCTTCACTGATATTAGAACAGTGGTTCTCAGCCTTCCTAATGGTGTGATTCTTTAATACAGTTCCTTATGTTGTGGTAAAACCCAACTATAAAGTTATTTTTTGTTTATATTTCATAACTGTAACTTTGCTACTGTTTTGAATCATGATGTAAATATCTGTGTTTTCTGATGGTCCTGACGGTCTTAACTGACTCCTGTGAAAGGATCATTCTATCCCCCAAAGGGGTTAAAACCCACAGGCTGAGAACCACTGGTTAGAACCATCTCCTTCAGGTTTCCAATACAGACTAAAGATTTGCAGCTATCAAGGAATGCTCCAGGTTTTCAGTACCTCTGCCAAGTCCTTCGCATTTCCTATTTTGAAATTAGTCTATCAGATGTACTTGATCAGAAGGCTGAAGAAGATGCTCCAATGTTATAGGATATTTGGGATTTATCAGGCAGTAAATTGTCTCTGTCATCTCTGTAATTTTGGAAACTGCTTGCCTGCACTTCCTGCATACTCAAGTAATAATTTTATTCCTTCATAAGTCTATGATGGGATTGAAGACTAAATAGTTATCTTCTTACATTTAAGATTAAGTTGTTTAGGATTTAACATTTTTTTTTAGATTTAGGAGATGATTTTAGGTTGTTGTTTACAAGCTGTCATAGAAAATGATTTAAGTTTAAAACTTTAGGCACAGCAAGATATAATAGATGATGTTTTCTTCAAGATGGCCAAATACATATGGAGTGGAAATTATGTATGTAAGAATTACCTGATAGTTTTCATAATTGTTTCATAACTGTTCTTACTATAGGTATTCTATTATGAAAATGAAAAAATAGCCTTTTTAATTAGAAAGAAAGGGGAAACTGTTGGGAATTGGTCTATGCTATGTATTCTAATATTAATTAGTGCTCCCCTCCCCAAAGACTGCTTACTGTCCTTTATGAGCAGACGCACATGTACCCAAAATGACATTTGTAACTTTGCCTGCTAATCTATCCCTGATTGGTTGAATGAAGTGACCTACAGCCTGGGCTGGGGGAAGAGCGGTGGGTGGGGAAAACATGTGCAAGTTTAGAGGTAGCAGAGAAGGGGGAAGAGAGATACCATGATTAGTCTGGAGGGGAAGCCCATGTGGCTAGGAGCAACTGGCTTGAGGAACCAGATCTATTGGAAGATGTGAAAGTATTTATGGGGATTTTAGCTGGGAGGTAGAAAGCCAGCTTAGAGGGTTAAGATTTGCCCAGTCCCAGTATATAAGGCTTATAGAAGTTCTAACAGGTCTCTGTGTATTTATTTGTTAAATGGCAGGTTAAGGAAAAACTCCATTGTCTTAATAACTATGTTAATCATTAATAAATATTAATAAAATTACATCTACAGTGGTGAGGTGACATCTGTGGATCAGAGAAGATCGAAGACTTCAGCAGACAGTTCTGGCAGTCTGCCTATACAAGAAAGGGATGGTTAAGGACCATCTTCTGCTTTCTCCACATGCATATGTTTCCTAGAGCTTATCCCTCTATGAGGAGGAGAAGTACCCGAGGAAACCAAACACTAGTTTAGCATAAACTTGAAATCATACAGAAAAGCCTCGAGTGACTCAGTTTACCTGGATTTGAACTCACCTTTAAAACATTTTAGAATAATATCTGCCACAGAGGAAAGCCCCAATCTTGTGAGTTTCAGAAATCTGACTATAGGACATAAAGAAATGGCTCCTTTAGAAAGTCTTTCTTATATTTTTGATTGTGAGCCTAGCCTCTAATAGATGAGCTATCTCTCTAGTCCATGCCACAAGGACCTTTGCTCAATTATGTTCATAGCTGATTTATTCATAACAGCCAAAAACTGGGAACAACCTACATGTCCCTCAAGTGAAGAATGGATAAAGAAAGTATGGTACATTTACACAATGGAATACTACACAGCTATTAAAAACAGGAAAATCATGAATTTCACAGGCAAATGGATGGAACTAGAAAAGATCATCCTGATTGAAGTAACACAGACCCAGAAAGATACGCATGGTATGTACACACTCATAAGGAGATTCTAGCCATATAGTACAGGATAACCTTACTACAATCTGCAGACCCAAAGAAGTTAAGCAACTAAGAGGGCCCAAGGGAAGATGCTTGAATCTCACTCAGAAGGGGAAAAAGAATAGACAGTGGAAGTGGATGAAGAGACGGAACTGGGTAGGAGAGGGAGAGAGCAGGGAAAGGAGAGGGGGTCAGTTATGGGGAGAGCAGGGGGTAGGAAAGGAGAGGGCTGGGAGAAAGATGGGAAACTGAAGAGGGTATCTCTAAGAGGATATGTGGGTGATTTCTAGCTGAGACTCCTAGCAGTGGGAGATATGGATAATGAAGAGGCTTCCTTCTAGCTAGGCAGGACTTCTAGGGGAGGGAAGAGATCACCAACCCACCTACAAAACCTTCAACCCAAAAGTTACCCTGTACACAAGAAGTGCAGGGATAAATATATACTAAAAATTGAGGGAACATCCACCAACGACAGACCTAACCTGAGACCTACCCCAAGGGAGAGAGCCAACCCCTATCACTATTACCAATACTCCACTACGCTTGCGGACAGGAGCCTATCTTAACTGTCCTTTGAGAGCTTCCATGCAGCACAGGATCCATACAGAGGCTGAGACTCACAGCTAAACATTTTGCAGAGTGTGAGTTGTTTTGTAGAAGAATTGGGGCAAGGATAGAAAGACCCTGAGGGGACAAGAACACCACAAGAAGACCAACAGAGACACCTAACCTAGGTCCATGTGGGCTCACAGAGACTGAAACACCAATCAAAGAACATGCATGAATGGGACCCAGGTCCATGCACATATGTAACAGATAGGCAGCTTGGACATGATGTGGGTCCACTAGCAAGCGGAGCATTGGGTGAGAGGGGTACTGTCTCCAACATGGACTCTGATGCCTGCTTTTTGAGCACTTCCTCCTAACAGGGCTATGGTGCCTGACCTCAAAGGAAAAAGATAATTTCAGTCCTGATGTGACTTTATGTCCTGGGGTGGGATGGTACAGTGGTGGGGAGAAGGGAGGGAGAATGGTGGAAGGGGACAGGAGGACGGGGACGAAAGGAGGGGAGGGAAAGGGGATATGATTGGGATGTAAAATGAATAAATAAATAAACTTTAAAATGAAATTTAAAAAATAAAATATGTACTGTTTAAGGCGTTAGCAAAAAAAAATTCGACAAACGTTAATTGATTTGAGTACATCCCTTTTCTACCATCAGGTGTAATGGGGACTATAATTTCAAAAATAGATAAACATTTCTTGAACACGAGGCTAAAAATACAGTGTCAGATGTATTTTCCCATGTTTGTTATGAGTAAATTCCTTCCTGATAGACAATCACGGTCAAGCTTTGCCTTCAAAGCAGATATAGTGTCCATATAGTTGCATGTAGATGTACAATTGTTGAATCAATATGCACTCTTAATGAACCTAGCTTATTTTGATCTGCAAGATTGTTTGAGTGTGTGAATGACACTAGGAATAGCTGAAATCCATCTTAAAGAAGATAAGTTAAGGCTACTTGGTAAAGCACTACCATGCAAACATGAAGACCTCCATTAAAATCTCCAGCACCTGGCCCCAGACCTCAGCTGGGCAACTTGGGAGAGCTGGCCCAGCGGATTCTAGAGTGGATAAGCCTTGGTGGCAAGGATGCAGGAGTGTTAGTAAACTGGACAACTCAGCCATCACCTAGTCCCATTTCGGGGGCTTTGGATTTTTTGACCCCAGTCAGCAAACAACAGGATATCTGTGACAAGTCTGGCTGAGGATCCTATATTGACAATGTAGCAGAAGCCAGAGGCCTTGAACCAGACCAATGACTCATTGCAATGAACATTTGCAAGCAAAGAAACATGGACAAAAGGATGTACTGTGTGACACCATGACACACCACAGCTTCCGTGGTGAGATTTTTTTTTTCCTTCATTTTTCTTTTTTTGTTTTCTTCCGGTGGGAGGTTGCAAAGGTGGAGGGCAGATATGAAGGGACAGGGAGATGAAAGGGATTGAGGTTCATGATGTGAAACTCACAAGGAATCAATAAAAGGTTTAAAAAAAAATCCTCAGCACCCAAGAAAAGTCATGGTACAATGCTGGTTCCATAACCCCAGCAGTGGGTGCAGAGACAGGGAGCTTGCTGGCCCAGTCAAAAACGAGGTTCAGTGAGATAATTATTCTCCAAATGTGAAAAACCAAACGAAAAACAGAAGTTTAAGAACCCCCTTACCTTACAAAAGCTATTTTCACTTGGTCTATGCAATCCTGTATTTCAATCTCCTAGCAAGCATTCGCTCTTTTAAACATTTTGAATACGTGTGTATTCAAATGGGCAGCAACTGATTTGAATATCCTCTTCGGCTTTATTTATTTCTTATGTGTGTGTGTGGCATATATATGTGTTCGTTTAGGTGTGTACATGTATTCATGAAGGGGAAGGGTGTATGTGAGCTGGCATTAGGGGGTTTTCTATGATCTACCTCCACCTCAGCTTTTGACACGTGTGTTTTTAACACACACAAACAATGCTCAAAATTAGCTAGCTTCTTTGAGATACAGATTCTTTCTACACTCGGATATTGCTTTTTGTGTTTCTGGCCAAAATTTAAAAAGCAACCAACCAAAGAAACAAACAAACAAAAAAAACAAATGAAAAGATTACAACTGCATATATATTACTCTATTCTCTAAGAAGACCGATTTTTCACCTTGAAAAAACTCGTCTCGGAAGAGCAGACTTAGGGAAGACGTTATGAAAACCTATGTACAAAACACTAGATAACCTAAAAATCTAATTCTAAACAAAAATTTCTAATCAAACAACTAGAAAATGTAGGAAAAAATAGAGACTCGAAAGGTTTTCCATGCACACTCCTGTGGTAGCTAGGTTACCCTCGCCCCCATCTCCTCACTGCTGTCACCGTGGAGCCCTTTCATGATTCATAATGTTTCCATACAGGTTTACCTCATGTCTTCCAAAGAGATGGGGAATAATAGGAGTGTTTTGTCGTTAGCGCAATTGCGTATGTCTGCCAGTAGATGGCGGTAACACGTCGGGTGCTGCCAGCTTTTTTTTTTTTTTTTTTTTTTTTTTTTTTCCTCCCAGGGCCGTTTTCTGATATATGTTGGGTACCATAGAGTGAATCTCAGAACAGGAAACGGAGGCATAAGCAGAGAGGATTCTGGAAAGGTCTCTTTGTTTTCATGTCCACAGAGAAAGCAAGAAAAAAAAATGAATTTAATTTGCAAATCCCTGTGGCCCAAATCTGAAGAACTGCAGGGGGTGGCACGTTCCATTCTAACCATCTTGGATGCTGGCCTTTGTTGAGCTGTGATTCCTAAGGCTCTCCATCAGGTAAGCTGACACAACATTTAATTATCTGTACCGTAGAATCTAGCCGCCAGATCGTCTTCTCATTTTAAAATCTTCTTCATGCTGCCATGTTTTAGCCTAATGTTTAAATGTAAATTATAAGAGCTAAAGGCATCATTTGATTTGTAAACTACTTACTATTCCTTTCTCTTTCAAAGGAAACAGAGCTCCTGGCTGGAAATGGTGACTTACAATGCAGACTAGGAATTAAGGAGTGTGTGTCTATGGAACAAGATGTTTGGGGTCCGTTGTATTGAAGAACATCTGTTTTGTTAGACTTAATGCCAACCTACTGGATTTCACAACTACACCGCCTGTTTGGCATCTTTAAATCATAAATGTGTAGTGAAATTGGAACTATCTTTTCTGTGCTTTAGTTTTTTTTATTTAGCAGCTCTGAAAAGGCCGTACATCTAGACAGGGATAACAATACAGAGGTATTTGGCTATTTGGACATTATCATTTTTCTGGGAAGTCTGTCAGCAGAGAGGGAAACGGACCATCAAGAGTAGCATTAAAATACATATGATTTGCTAAGAATGAAATGATCAAAGGATTCCTAAATATGCCATAAGCTCCTGTTTTGTTACCTTTTAGTATCACAGAAACTTGATAGATGGGTAGATTTATTTTCATCTTAGAACATTTCATGGTTGTTTTTTATTAGTAGCACTATTACTACCAATCAGCAGGAAACCCCACTTGAGACCAAATGAGAATAATTTACATTGTGTAGTCTGTGGTTGTCACTAAAATACCTCACACCATACTCGAAATGTTTCATTCAGTTAGTAATCACACCATTACCACATTAGCAGAAAACCTACAGACAATAGTTGAAAGACAAGTTTTTAAGATTACAAAGTCGTGTGTGTGTGTGTGTGTGTGTGTGTGTGTGTGTGTGTGTGTGTGTGAAATAGAGGTGTGCGATTTCAACCCAGGCTTTAGTCACTACTAAACAAAGGGCCTAAAAAACAAATCTTGGGATACCTGAAGTATATTTTCTTATCATGTGGTGAATAAACCAGGGAATCTCCCTCCGTAAATTATACTGGCAATAATACTCTCCCTTAAAACATTTCAAAATAGAGTCTTCTTCAGAGCAAAGCCCTGGTCCTGTGTATTTCAGAAGAACTCTGGCTATAAGACAGAAAGAAAAGTGTTCCCTTGGAAAGGGTTTTCAGAAATAAATGCTAATTGGCTCAGATGTATTGTACAGTACACATCATGCCTGAAGGATGTGAGTAACTTTGCTCTTTGTGAATGCCAGAGCTGGTTGATTAGACTGGTTAACACTTATGAATGGATGTTTATATTTGGACCCCCGAATGTTACCGCCTTTATTTTGTTTTGTTTTTTTTTTGGTTTTGTTTTGAAAGTTTCAATGTTTCCTTAGCAGTTCATCTAGCTTAGAGGCTCATTTCTCTTCACTGATCACCTCTCTTGGTTACTTTTCTGCACATATGGTCATGATGTGAAAAGCCAATGTACAAGGCCAAAACTCTTGGCCTTGCAAAACACACATTTTTTGAAATCTTCAGAAATGAAATATTTTGATTACATGCTATCTGAAACAAATTAGGGCATTGCACTCTTTTCAGAAATGTAATAGTGATTTCATTTGTAGACACAGATATGTGTTAGTTTTTTTTCATGTAGTCATTCAGCTCAGAGCTGGAAATGGAGACATTGTTCAGGTTCTGTCACTCAAGAGCTTTGTACCAAAAGGACACTAGCTACAACAGAAGTGGCAGAACTCCTCGCTTGTAATAGTTGGGAAGTAGAGTCAAAGTCCAATTCTGATTCATTCACAGTCCTTCATGTTGATTTCTGAGCTCAACTGTATGGGAGAAATTCCTGACTTTCCTGTCTCCTATATGACAATTAAAGGCTCATTGGGCATGACAGTAGTGAAACAGAGAAGTGGAGGCATTTTCTCAGTCCTTGGCCAGTTCCTTCTTTGGCAGAAACACCAAGGAGTAAATGGAGCCCAGCTGTGGTGAAGGACTCGGCAGGCAGAAGCAGCTCCACTGTTTCCAAACAAAGTAGTTAAACTTGTGGAGTCCCTAGCTCATTGTCCATAAAGCAATGATGTGCCTGCTTAGAAAACTGCGGAAATGAATAATTTCTGCTCAGGGCTTAGTGTGCATGGTAGGACATGACTGTCGCCTCCTTCCTCTCTCATCTGCCACCCAATACCCACAGAAAGAAACAGGTATAGCTGCTATTATTAGTGCCAGTGATGAAATACCTTTTACCGAAACAGACGGGGGGGCGAGATGAAGCCAACAAGGATTTTTGTAGCTTAACACTGAATACATATCATCTTGGAAGAGGGCCCTGGCTGAACATCAGCAAGACAAATGTGTTACCCATGACAGTGTCAGTTAGTAGTGACATCAAAGACACTTTCCGGAGAGTTCACTGGAACTTCCAGAAGATGGTTCTTCCTGTCCAATGTTGTTTGTCTGTTTCCTTTTTCATTTTAACAAAATCAAAGCCAAGAGGTTTATCATTGTTTCATTTTACCTTAGTCGGACTTGCCTTTCAGACAAAAGACCTCTGGGAAGATTCACAGAGGCAAATCTATGTTTTGTGAGAAATCACATTTTTTTTTATTAAATACTTTATTTTTTTTCAAGTTACATCTCAGTCACAAACCCTTCCCTATTCCCCCTTCCTATCCCGCCCTTCCACCCTCTTCCCCCCAACAGCTTCCCCTTTCAGTCCAACAAATGGTTCCTTCTCTAATAACAGTAAATATTATACAAAACATTTTTTTAAAAGAAGTAATTTCTATAAAACTATGATAATCAGATTACAGCACCCAAACCCCAGAAATCTCCTGGCTCTGACTGAGTCATAAACTCTCTGGGCTTAAATCCTGTTAAGGGCACAGTTAAAGGTGGGAAGGCAAAATGTGCCTGGTGAAATTGTTGACATGCTCCAAGAGCCCTGCTTTTCCCCAAAGACTCTCTAAGTGCAGTTTCGTGCCCCTGACAGCTGTGTGCTACCAGGATCTCTGAGAGCTAGAGCTGGGATGACCTTTCAGCACCCCAGGCCTCCTAATCCTTTCCTTCAACCACCCTGGGCCTCTTTAAACTGACTCCAGTAACTGGGCTGTCAGCTCCATCTTCGTGGCATCCAGGATGACTTAATGGACTCAGGATAGCTGAGAGCCGAGAGCAGGAAAGGCTTAGCAACTGGAGGGTAAGATTTCTCAGCAGGACAGGCACTGAGCTTGGAATCAGTTGCTAGTCATTTCTCTTGGTTCCAGTTTCCTCCTAGCTACCGAGTCTTTAATTGCAGGGTGAAGTTTATCTGAAGCCATCTGTACATGCAAGTAAGTAGTGCCATATTTTTTTTCCAACAAGCAATGACTATATGACGAGATAGTGACATTTCTTCCCTTGAGTGGCTATGCACATTGCTATTTCTTGTCTTTCGTGCACAGAAACTTTGTGAACTTACTTTGTGACAATGTCTCGCTTGTCATCTAAAATATTTTATACATTTTTGCACTTATATAATTGGTCGTTCTATTCATTTTACAAAACAATGAGGGTCAGTTGAGTTGCTCACCTGCTCCTGAAATATAATTTAAATCAGAAACAGTTAATTTCGGCACTTTAGGTTCTATGTTATTAACTTCAGTTCTAATTGTTTTTTTTTTAACCTCCATTTGAATGTTGCCCCATGAACAATTTCACAGTCAAACAGTATGCAACATGGCATCTGAATTCCTATGTATCTGGTGTTCAGAAATATTGAGAAGGAGAAGAGTAAGACCTGCTGCTGCTGAATCTTGTGCCCCTCTATCTGACCTGGAGGCCATGTTCATTGGCCACGTCTACCTGACAATATGTTTTGCTTTAGGGTGAAGCTAGTAATTCTTTGGGTACACATAAATGTGATGTAACAAATGGTAGCCACATAATTCAGGGCAAAATAATACTGATTTTCACTTTGTTAACTGTGTGACAATAATAAAATTTATCTTACTTGTAAGGCAAATAAATGTTTTGTTCTATGAACTGCCACATCTGCTCTGGATCTCTGGGTCTCTGAAGTTAGATTTTTTTTTTTTACCTCAGTATATACTTAGCCTCAGTAGAATTTTCTAAATTTAATTTAGAAATTTAATTCAATTAAAAGTTGCCCACTCAAAAGGACATGTAAGTTTCAATGTGCCAACTATTGATAAATTATTTTTTCAGGTCTCCATATCTTTCACTCTGGATGTGAAACTGAAGAAGTTTATAGGAAGAAAACATTGCCTAAAGTATATGAATGAAAAACAATTACAAAGAAAATATCAAAAGAAGTACAGATAAACACAGATGTGACTGTATATGGGTGTCTTCAAGGATTGCCCAAGTTCAGAAAGCCCTTTAAATGTCTGTAATAGTTGAATTAGACTTTCATCCTTTTTGAGATTACATACAGGAAGTCTCCCATGTGATCAAGCTCCATGATGGAGTAAAGTAAGGGAAATGACAGTCCCTACATTATTAAAGAGTGATTTAATATTGTTTTAGTCAGTGGGTGAACTCAAGTATGGGAAGCCACTCTTTAAATAACCTTGGTCATTTTCTGCCAAGAATTTCCTTTGGGAAATTTTAATCTCCTGGTAATCAGAATATACTTTATTCTTGAGTTGTACAGAACATTTTGTACTTTTCCAGTGAGAGTAATTATTGAAATCACAATTCTTATTATTAAGTGACAGTGTGACTGGCAGGACCCTGCTTAAGGTTTACCAGTCCTCATGCTGGAGGTTTGAACCTCTGTTTGAGAACTTGTCATTTGTGTGTTAGCTTGTCTGCCATCTGGGTGTGACATTTACTTTTATGAAACTTATTCTAACTTAAGATGTTCCAATGTAGTTAAGGAATCTGCTTTTCATTGGAATTAGGGTACAAATGATCTTAAAATATGAAGCCAAAGGAAAGGAACCCAAAATTCTGTACAGACAAAGTGTGTCTGAGGGATGGGTGAAGCTGTTCGTGCTGAAACTAAGGAGCCAGGAAGTTCATGAAAAGTAAAAAATTCCAGAGTTTTAATTGAACTCCCTCCCTTCCTCCTCCTCCCAAACATGGTTTCTCTGTGTACCCCTGTCTGTCCTGGAAATCACTCTGTAGTCTACGCTGGCCCTGAACTCACAAAGATCCCCCTGCCTCTGCCTCCCAAGTGCCTCCCAACTGCCTCTCACGGCATGTGCAACCACTACCTGGAGAATTCCTCTCTTAAATATCCAGTATCATCTTCAATTTACTTATGATAAGGACCCATTTGGTAGAAAACACCTACAGGAAGAAAGTGGTCATTGGATTGGCTGTCCCTTTCCCCAGTCCAACCAGTTTTTGCCAGAGACAAAGCAAACTTGATGGAGAAGAAGCCGGTGGACCCTATGTGGAAACTCCACCAAGTTGGTACTCAGATTCCTTCAGGGCAGCTCCAGCCTCAACCCACTGTCCTCCATTGCTTCATGTCTGCCACTTCAGTTCCCTCCTAGGTTTCTGCTTTCCGTGTGCTGATATTCATACCACCACAGCACTTTAGACTCACAGCCAACTGGTTTCACTTCTGTTCTGTTAGTGCTTCCTTTGCTGTTAACATCTTGCTCCTGGTGAGCTACTTGGCACGGTATAATAAACTCATTTCTATTCTGTGCTAAACTATTGAAATGTAACTTTTAAAGCTTGTGTAGAGGGAATGTACACAACTTAGCCTTGAATTTTACAGTGTCACTGAGAGTTTGTTTATATGGCCTGAATCCTATATATTGCCAAAGTCCTAAAAGTAGCTTTAATATGTTAGTAATTATTTAGTTAATTTATATGTTAATAACTATTTAGATAAGGCAAAACCCTCCTCTGTGGTGTGTGTGTGTGTGTGTGTGTGTGTGTGTGTGTGTGTGTGTGTGTGTG
>CAJQZJ010033126.1:2277668-2326997 GCA_907164525.1 Lophiomys imhausi | reverse complement strand
GGTTTCCAGTTCTAATCTCAGAAGAGATGAATGTCCTGAGTATACCGTGCAGAGTTTCAAAGTCTGGACACAGACCTAGAGTTTCACAGATAAAGGGGGTGTTCAAATCACACCCAACTTCTTCTTTCTTCCTTCATCTCTGGGTACAGACACTAAATACCTATGATCTTGGATGTCAGTATATACCCTAGCAAGTGAGAGCACAGAATAGTCTAGAAAACAGATGGCTTAAATTATAATATATACCTCCCTCCTCTCTCTTTCTCTGTCTCTGTCTCTCTTTCTCACTGATCACTTTCTTTTTTTTTTTTTTTTTTTTTGGTTTTTTTCGAGACAGGGTTTCTCTGTGTAGCTCTGGCTGTCCTGGACTCGCTTTGTAGACCAGGCTGGCCTCGAACTCACAGAGATCCGCCTGCCTCTGCCTCCCAAGTGCTGGGATTAAAGGCGTGCGCCACCACCGCCCGGCTACTGATCACTTTCTTAAATCTTGTTTCTGAAGGGCTTGAATCAGGGGTACATACTCTATGATGTCGCACTGTCTCTGTGTACCATCACCAGTGACCTGTCCCTATGATGTGAGAACCATCTCCTTTCATAACATCCTCTTCAGAGAAGGTCTCCCCATGTGCTTTGCCTTGGACTAATGAAGAATCACATAGGAAAAAAATTCAGAACTTCTCAAATCATCCTGTCCTTCAGTGGGGTTTGCCACTGATCTGAAGGAAATGATCAAAGCCCCCCCCCCCCCCCGCCCCTGCTTGGGAGTAGATAAACTTCCATCTTCCTTATTTTAGGCCTCAAGGTGGGTGGATTAATACCTATGGGGTTAGCCAACATCACCATCTTGAAGTGATACAAACAAGATGTACCTCAAAATCCCAGATCTAAAGTTTCTTCAGGTTGCCAAGTGGAAAAAGCAATCAACTCTCAGTGCCCGATTGTGAAAACAGTGTGCTGTCATTTTGATTACAGTCAGTAAACAGTCTGTGTTTGCCTGGAAAGAAACTGCCTAAAGCACACAGTACCAGTGATCAGTAGAAGAAACACAGCTAAGGGCAACTCACAAGGCTGTCAATATGACTGAAGTTACAGTAGGTGTAGGGATTGACGACTGGCCATTTGTCTGAGTGTATTATTTCTCTCTATTCACCCTGTTGCCAATTTATTTCAAAACATAAAGCTTCCCATAATCCTGTTGTATTCAGATTTAAATGTAACTCTTTGCTCCACTGCACTCACACCCAGAATATTCCCTTAGGGCAAAGTCATTTTGTTCACTGGAGTATTTCTTCATACAAAAATCTTATTATGCCCTAAGGGCAAAAACATCTGAGTAAAGGAAATAGAAAACTGTCAATCCAGAGAGAAAGACCCTCCCTTTTAGAACTTCCCAGAATAGGAAATAGCCTTTCCTGAAGTAATACGTTTCTTCATGAACACTTAGCATGTGCCATGCACTATTTCAGGAATATGGATGGTTGGATGGTTGCAGGAAGGTGATGGAGCAGGGGAAACTGCCTTATGAGTCAGGTGCTATCCAGTGGAAATATAACAAGGCCAAAACACATGCCTTTAAGTTTTCTACATACTAATACCAAAATTGAAAAAGGAAGAAAGGTCAAAATAATTTTTTTGGATGATATGTCCTATTGAAGGTTGCATACCAAATAAATTATTTTTATTTTCGAAATTTGGCACAATTCCGGTGCTGAGTCTTTATGTGTAATCAGTGGATTTATTATTAGACAAACATTTTCATAATTCAGATTAGGCAGTGGTGTTCAGCAGGTATTTATGTTTGAACAGCTCTCTGGTTACTGTAAACAGTCAGAGTCATTTTATCCTCATGAAATTGGCTAACAGAGAGGCAGAAAGGTACTTCTGCGAGAAAACAGAAGACTGTTTTAATTACTGTATGAATTCAACCACAACTTAAGTGTATTTCAAGAGGCCAGACCGGGGCAAAGATTACTTCTGATTTAGAATTGGTGTCCACTGTGCTTTGGAAGCCTAAAGCAGGACTCAAACCAAGACAGGCAGAATGAACATATTTGAACCCCGCACCAGACTCCTGGGGCTTTGAGGGGAATGGAAAGTAGATCACTTTTGCACGTGAGGTAGATGGGCTAAATGTTTGCAGAGAAGTTGGTCATTTTTCCTAATAAAAGGTCATTGGACTTTATGGCCTGTGACTAGTTACTTCCCTTCTTTGCCCAAGATTGTTTGCATATGTTAAAAGTGAGGGCACTAGTCACTTTTATCTTGTATGGTTGTTTTGACCTAATTAGTGCCTGATATACAGCAAGTGCTTAAGCAATTCTCTCTCTCACCATCATTATTGCTTCTCCAAGGCATTTTGGAGCAGGATGCTTAGAGTGAAGCATTCAGTCCTCAGGTTCCTTTATTGTGAAGAGAATCTAGTAAACATAGCATAGTTATAGGTTTATCTTTGGAGTATACAGTATTATAATACATGTTTGACTTGGGCTGAATAGTACTATATAGTGAGAACACACTGTACCTGGAGGAACGGTGGCTTTGTTATTTCTATGAGTCCTTTTCCTGTTTTTTTCATCCTAATGGGTGGACAAACCATCTTATTTACTCAACGAACTCCACACCACTGCACACTTCGTTTTTTTTCTGGTGGCGTTTTAAGATGTTTTCATATGTAGGAAACATGACTTTCAAAAAGTGTGGGGCAAATTTCCTAATGCTACCTCTAAACGCAAAGGTAATTGAAACGTTTTGAGGAAAAATACTTGACTATTTAGTGATCCCAATAAAATCCATTGAGCACTTAGCATGTGCTACACACAGTTCCAGGAACATGGGATGGATGGTAAACAGAGTCATCCCCTCAAGAGGGCAAATGTTACAGAATAGACCAGCTTCTGGGTGATATACATACCACCTCAAGAGGCAGAAAATGACTAATCAACATTACAAGTGAGATATGCAGCACATGCTGAGGAGGCCTTTGGAGCCTTTGGAGAGAGTTCGTCTAGGCAGGGGATTGAGCAAACTGATGAGGCAAGCAGTTCTCTTTACTAAGGCAAATCTTGGTCAGCACTTGAAGGTGAGTTCATAGTTTTGCAGCTTCCTCAAGGGGAAGAAATTCAGGGAAACACAGCCTATGTGCTTTCAGGTGTAAAGGCCAGCCAGAAACCAGTTTGCAGGCAACAAGAAGAGGGCAACTTCTTTTCTATGCAGCTGCTGTAGCGTTCTGTGCAGAAGAATGATATGATTAAATTTCTGTTCTCCCAAGATCACTCTGGCTGGTGGGATTAAAATAGGCTGTGTGGCAATCAGCCTGGAGGCAGGAGACAGAAAGCCATTGGTGGCTTCTGTGAGGCACTGCCATCAATCACCTCAAGGCTCCAGGTTCAGTGGAATCACACTGCACCACATTAAGTGGATAAATGAGACGGACAAAGCTATGATGGTCATTTCTGAGAAGTCATTAAAGTGAGAGACATATTATATATATGCATAGGACATGTGTGTGTGTGTGTGTGTGTGTGTGTGTGTGTGTGTGTGTGTTTAACTTGAAACAACAAAAACAAAACATTGCTGGCTGTGTTGGTGCAACCCCAATATTTAGGAACAGGAGACAGGAGATTCAAGTGTTCAAGGTCATCCTCAGCTAAGCAAGAAAACTGCCTGGGGCTATTGAGACCATTTCTCACAACAAACACACACCCTTGCCCACATTTGGTTTTCTTATTCATCCATATTGATCATATAAAATAATGGGGTCCTTATTTCTTTATTTTCCCTGCTCCCCCACTGTGGTTCCCTTTCATTGCTTTGTCTCCTTTCTTATACTGACTCTCTTGGCATTGTCACAGTACTGGCTCTTCTGACCAACAATATCAGCACCAGTTGTGTGCTTGTTTGAGACAGAGAGCAGACCTCACCCAGCCCAGCTTCTACAGCAGCTTTGAGGCTGGTCTGGGAATTCTGCATTTTAACAAGAAGCCCTCTAGGTGATTCTGATGCTGTTTGAAGAGCCGTGTTATAAACTGGGCTAGAGGAACTAGATAGCTTGAAATGATTAGGCCAGTATTCCATATTTATTTTTGGTATAAAATGGTTATTCATAAGAAGTATAGCTTAAGAATGAGTGAAACTTTGGTTGGTTGGTTTTTGGTTTTTCAAGACAGAGTTTCTCTGTGTAGCCTTGGCTGTCCTGAAACTCACTCTGTAGACCAGGCTGCCCTTGAATTCAAAGATCTACCTGCTTCTGCCTCTGGTGTGCTGAGATTAATGGTGGGCATCATCACTCCCCAGCAAGAATGAATAAAGCTTTTATGGGAAATACCTCAAGGGATTGCCTTTTAATTATGATATCTCAATTCTTTGATATAATGGTGGGTGGTTTTTTGTTGTTTTGTTGTGTTGCTAATGTTTTGGTCCAGGTTTTTGTTTTGCTTTGTTTTTGTTTTTGTTTTGTTTTCTTTTTTCTTTTCTAGATCATCTTCAATAGAAAGTTCAAGACAACGAAAATATTTTAAATTTGTATGTGATATACCACAAGTTAGGACTCATATGTTAACTAGCACCTCTTTTAGTGTGTGTGTTTAGTTGTGAATCTCTGGAGTACATACAACATGTTGAGAGTAAACCAGTAAAATGGGATTTATATAACTAAAAGGAACTTCGGATTTTAACTGAACATGGACCGCCATGAAGGGAGCTCAGTTTGCTCTGAGGAGAATGGCAGGGACACTGAGGGCTAGATGTATAGTTGGTTTCCTAGGAACTGCTCAGCATTTCTCTTCATGCCATCTCAGTGATTTGGCCATTAAAGCCACCTTCATGATAAAGACCTCAAGTCTCAAACTCAAATGAGCAGGTGTAGGTGGGGCTGTTACCTAGTTACACAGAAGTGGAACACAATGGTCTCTTCCTCATGCAAACAATGCCTGTGAGTCCTTCCCTCAGCAATCTGGAGCTGCAGCAATCCCTGCAGGGAGACTGCAGAGGGATGAGGTCTCCCAGGCCATTGAGCTCCAGTGGTGATTTTGAACTGGAAAGTTCTGAGGCCGTGTTATGTTGTAAACATGAAGGAAGATACAGTGTAGTGAAAGAAAAGCAAATAGAATGAGTGGCCTAAACTAAAAGACAAATCAAAGAGGCAGAAGGATAGCAAAATCAATGAAACTCTAGTAAAATAAAATTATAAAAACACTGGGAGGGGAACTGGGGAGACAGTTTAGTATGTCAAGTGCTTGCTCTACAAGCATGAGGACCTGAGTTTCGATCCTCAGCACCCACATAAGAAGCTAGGCTTAGCAAGGTTTGTGTGTAACCTCGGCATTGGAGACTTCCGGTAAGAAGAGAGACAGGTGAATTTTGGAACCAGGTCACCAGACAGTTCAGGCAATTAGTTTTGAGTTTTGGGATCATAAGGAGATTCTGTCTATAAAAACTGGATGCTGAACTGCCGCACTCCGCAAGACCCCGGGGACTGACCTAACTCACCTCCCCAGTTAGGGCAATGAAGAAAGCCTTGAAGAAAGAACAGACACACAGAAAACCTAGGATCCGGTATGTTGGCATCTCTCATAGAAAAGCTGCAGCATCCCAGAAACTCAGTGTGTTTGTTTTACACAGTTGAATAGGGAGGTGTGGTTATTGCATACAGCTGAATATGGAGAACGGGCTATTATATACAGATAAACAGGGAAGCAGGATTAATTAATTTCAATAGGAACAATCTATAGGGGAGCAATCTTTAGACAGTTCCTTGGGGAGAAAGCTAAGGTAGACATTTTCTATTTGCACTGCCAACATCTGCACATGGACTACAGGAAGACTTTACCATCCCACTGAGCTTCACCCAGGGAAGACGTTGCCATTCCCATAGGTCTGAAGCATTGTGGTCTTTGACATGGCCATGTCCATGCCAAACCATACACATTCACTCTCTCCATAAAAGAACATAAGTATATGTTTCCTAATCACAAAAATCTGGAAATTAGAACATATTGAAAGTTTAATAAGTTGTCATGACAAATGCAAATTACACAAAAGGGAACATAAAAAAGCAACTTTCTAGAAAATTTAATTTTTGATGTAAGTTATATCAAATGTAAAAATAAGAATGGGTTAAGGAAAATAAATTCAGAGTAAATACGTGTTGGACTCTACAGATGATATTATTGACTAGTATCAGGGTAAAATTCTCATCATGCTCTTTGAGCTACCACTTCCTCATTTATGCAATGAGGTTTCTCCAGGAAGTGTCTGGAGTGCTGAAATTCTTATAAGACTGGCTCAAAGGTAGGCTTACCATTTAGAGAAGCTATCTCTATTCAACATGGGACTCAGTTCACATGAGAGCAATGTTTATGAGCCACTTTAACTTTCTAAATGAAATTCATTGTCCATAACTAATTTTATCCAATAGCAGACATTCTTTTTTTTTTTTGATTTGGTAGAATGAGACTTTTTTTTTAATGTTCATTTATTACATCAGGCTACATCCCCATCACAGTACCCTCTTTCCACCCTTCTCACCCTCTATCCCCTATCCCTTCTATCCCACTCCTCCGAGGTGGAGTGTCCCTACCTATCAGTCCCGCGCCCCAGTTCAGCAGTCATATGAGGGCCAAGAGCCTCCTTACACACTGGGGGGCAACAAGGCTGAGCCACTGGGGCAAAGTTTCTCATTGACCGGTAACAAAGTCTATGTTCCTGTTCCCTTTGGTGTATTGGCTGTAGTATAGTTATCCTGTACTATATGGTTAAAATCAGATTATAAGTGAATAGATGCCATGTGCATCCATCTGAGTCTGGATTAACTCACACAGGATGAGCTTTTCTAGTTCCATCCATTTGGCTGCAAATTGCATGATTTTGTTGTCTGGCTGAGTAGAATTCCATTGTGTAGATGTACCACAGTTTTTTTTTTTTTTTTTTTTTATCCATTCCTTGGTTGAGGAGCATCTGGGTTGTTTCCAGTTTCTAGCTATTACAAATAAAGCTGCTATGAATATAATGATGAATATAATGAGGAGATGTCTTTGTGGTTTGGTGAGGAATCATTTGGATGTATACCCAGAAGTGGTATGGCTGGGTCTTGAGGTAGAGCTATTCCAAGTTTGCTAAGGTATCACCAGACTGACCTCCATAGTGGTTGCACAAGCCTGCATTCCCACCAGCAATGGAGGAGGGTTCCACTTTCTCCACAAGCTCACCAATATGTGCTGTCATTTGAGTTTTTGATCTTAGCCATTCTGACAGGTGTGAGATGGAATCTCAGAGTTGTCTTAGTTTAATTTCTCTGATGATTAAGGATGCTGAGCATTTCTTCAAGTGTCTCTCAGCCATTAGGGATTCCTCCTTTGTGAATTCTCTATTTAGCTCTGTTCCCCATTTTTTGATTGGATTATTTGGTTTCTTGGCATTTAATTTCTTGAGTTCTTTGTAAATTTTGGATTTACAAAGACCTCTGTCAGATGTGAGGTTGGTGAAGATCTTTTCCCATTCTGTAGGCTGCTGTTTTGCTCAAATGACAGTGTCTTTTGCCTTACAGAAGTTTTTCAGTTTCATGAGGTCCCATTTATTGACTGTTGGTCTCAAGTCCTGAGCTGTTGGTGTTCTGTTCAGGAAGTTGTCTCCTGTGCCGATGAGTTCGAGGGTTTGATTAAGCCTTGGATGAGCCTCTCCCAAACTGATTTTGGATGCCTATTCACTGTATTGCTCATTGTTTCTTAGGGTAAGTGCTAAGCAAATTTTATCTCTCCAGTTTAGTTCTTAGAACAAGTCTTTTTACCCACGAGTTTTAGGAATTGTTTTTGTTTTGTTTTAACAAAAATGGGGAAAAATTTCTTGAGATCTATGGTACATCCCTGTTCTCTTGGCTGCTGGGTAAATTCAAGCTGTATTCTACCCTTTATTGCATAAAGAACACATATCAAATTCCTAGTAGTCACCACTCTTTTCCTTTATATTTATCTCAATTTGATGTCTGCGTTTCTATGTCAAATTTACCTTGAGAATTTGTTTAAAATTGCAGATACCTGGATCCTGCGAGATCCCAACCTACCTCTGGGAATCTGTATCTTGAGAGAGAGAGAGAAGTTGGGTGGGTAGGGAGATGGAGAGGATCTGGGAGGAGATGGGAGAGGAATAAGAATATGATCAAAATAAGTTGTATGAATTTTTTTTCTAAATAAAAATAGAATTTTTTAAACTAGCCTAGGAACTGGAATAATGACTCAGTGGTGAAGAGCACTGGCTGCTCTTATAGGAGGGCCAGGATTTAATCCCCAGAACCCACATGGCAGCTCACAACTACCAAGTAGCTCTAGTCCCAGTGGATCTGATATTCTTCTCCCCTCAGGAGGCACAGCATGCACATAATTACACAGACATACATACAGGCAAACCACCCCAAAACACAAAATAACAAATAAGACAGAATGACTTTTTAAAATAGCTTAATGGAGTTGGTGATATGGGTCAGCAAACAAAAGCCACAGAGCCTCAAGCTGAGATCCACATGCTGAATGGAGCTCACCACGATGACCTCACTTCCACGCCAGCACGCTCAGTAGCTAGAATGTTTTTCAAAATAAACATCGGTCTAATTAATCTTATGCTGAAGTTCAGGAGCCTAATTTTATACCACAGCCAGTCTGTAAACCACGGCTCACTTCTGAAGATGAATGAGATAGAGGTCCCCTTAAGATACAATGAAGCCAGGCTTGGCGGTACAGGCCAGTAATCTAAACAGTCAGGAGGCTGAGGCAGAGTACCAAGTACAAGGCCAATCTGGGCTATACAGTTACTTTCAGGAACATCTGATGTGGTAATTGAGTGATATTTTGTCTCAAGAAGTAAAACAGAGACAGATATGGTCACAGGAACCTATTCTCACAGGGTATGAGGAACTGGGGGAGGGGGAGGGGATCTGAGATCTGAGTCAGATTCAGTTACAAAGTGAGTTTGAAACAGCATGGGTTAAATGAGACCCTGCCTTAAAATACTAAATTAAACAAACAAACAAAAAGGATGCAATGGGGATTGGAGTGGGAAGCCACGTGTAGAAATCACTACATTTCCAGTGAGTACTTGAGGTCAGAAAAATTGTCATCCTACTTGGAGCCTAAACCAACAGATACATTTCCTCCAGTTTGTAAATACAGTTTCCTGAGAGTAGATGAGGAGAGAGACCATAGGAGAATCAGAGCCTTCTGGGCTGGAGTTGGGGGGGGTGGAGCTAGAGCTGAGACACACCTCTTCTCCTCAGCACACACCCCACCTCCACCATGTCTCTAGTGAAGACCTTTCAAATATTTAAGAAATATAACTAAATTGATGGTTCGGTTATTTAAAGTCATTCTCACTATATATGTCAAGCTAGAGGCCAGAGTATTTAAATCTAATTACTTGTGAGTTGTGAAGGCAAGGGAAGCAATGTTCAGCAACAGTGTGTCTAGGAAGTAGAAAACAATAGCAATTACTGGATGACTGTAATTTCCGTGTAAAGCTTAAGTCTGTGCATGCTTGCTACTGGCTGATAGTGTATGTTATGCTTCTGATACTTGAACATGGTACCTGGGAAGATCAATTTAAAAGATCACATGTTTACTTTGGGGTCATGTTTCTGGAGTCCATGTTTGCATAACTCTGTCAGAGGCTGGGCCTAGGATGGCAAAGTTCAGCATGTCCCAACTCCGTAGCAAAGGTTTGTTCACTTTGTGATGGCCAGAAACACACAGGAAGAGGAAAGAGCAGGGCCTCAACATCTCCTTCAAAGCTACGACCCCAGTAACCAAAGCTCCTCCTGGTAGGTCCTGTCCAGTGGCCTCATGGGCTAGGGACTAAGCCTTCCATCAGCGGGCCTTTGGTTGATATTCCTGGTCTGGTCTATACCACATGAGTATTATTTAAAAAAATAATACCTGTGATTCTATTAATACAATCAATACTACTAAAAACTCCCAGCTTTTATGGAAAACCTCACTTTACAGAAATGCATATGTGTGTATGTATTTACATACGTATGAACATACATTCATACGCTAATTTAAAACCCCACTCTAAAAAGAATACGTTTTTGGATCCAGTCCTCATTGTATATGAAACTAACAGCTGGATTGTTGAGCTGACATGTAGCACATCCAGATAATGGGAGAGCAACATTGCTGTTACCACAAAGGAAGAAGCTGGAGAGGAAGGTACAGGCCAGCTCACAAAGGCATTTTCAGTCTTGGCTAATGTGACTCTAAGTCACTGACAGGGTTTAATAATATTCTGTGTCTGGTGACAGGACAGAACAGAAGATTGGTGGCTTTGGAGAGAGTTCATCTAGATACAGAAATTTTAATAGATGTTATAAAAATTTAAAGCAAGGATTTAATTTTTTTCCAGAAAGTAGAAAATAGGGATTTCTTGGTAGGTTTTTGTGAACATTGTTTAAGTGAATTAAAGTAGATACTGTTTTTAAATTTAAAATACATGTTATTTTTAAAATCAACTTCTGAGTGTAGATGTTGTTCTGTGAAGCCATGTTTATTAGGCTAGTCTGTGATAAGCCATTGATAATAGAAAGAGGGTGGCATCAGATGGTTATGCTAGGTTAATATCATGCTCTGGTTTAATATGCTTGTTTAAAATTTACCTTTAGAAGCCATTGAATAAGATTTGTCTTATCTTAATGAGTCACATATACAACTTTTCAGATGGAGAGGAAATAGTGAGATAAGCTAGAAAAGGAACCAGAATCTCTTAGCTCCCTCTGTGGTCTTTGAGGTATTGGAGGAAAAGAAGCAAAGGGGAGCACATGGAAACAAGACAAGGAAGTAGGAAATAGATCAGATCCCCCGACGTGCCAGCATGTCTCTAGAAAGACTGAATGAATCAGAGCAACTGGAGAAGAATCCTACCTGCACCCTGGAGTCCTGGCAGCGGTTCCTGGTCCCTGCTTACTATAGCATGGCAGAGCATGCTGTTTAAAAGGATTGAATGGCCTGCTTTTCATCAAGTCTACTTTTCTGTTCAAAAGCCACAGGTAATCCATGTCTCAAAACCAGGACTCAGAGCCACAACACCACCACACCGTCCATGGCCAGTGTGCGTGTCTAACTTCACTGTGTTCTCTTCTTACACAGACTATGGAGCAAGAGAGCTAAAGTAAAGTACATCAGAGTTAGTCAGCAAGGACATATCTGTCAAGGATTTGTGGCAGAGTGATATACTGGAGGAAAAACACAGAATCCCCTTCTAGGGATATTGTAAGAACAAATGAGATAATTCCCAGATGGGGCCTGGAGCTTTTCCAAACAGAGACTCTCAAAGGTACCTCAAAGGTACCTAACCTACTACTTTAGAATACAATTACAATTTTTTTTTTTTTTTTGTGGAAAGCAAACTGAAATTTTCATTGCTAACCAGGACAACTGTACCTAGAAAAAAAAAAAAGGCAGAAAAGTAACATTGTGTCCCCCTGCCCCCTTTCCCCACCTTCTGCCCCCTTGAGTGTGTTTTTCCAAATAGAGAAACAAATAGATGAGGACTGGCAGGGATGGCCTTGGGGCATGGAATAAAGCCAAAAGCCAGGAAGAGAAATTAACCCAGCTCTATTTATTTCTCTTTTAAGAGGGACATTTGTTTTGTACATTTTATAAATTGCCTGGAATTGTGTTTACTTTTGATTTTGTTATATTTATTTGGTAATTGGACCCATAGCTCACCTGTTTCTGCTAGGTAAACAGTATCCAAACATGTAGCTAGTGTTTGATTACTGGCTTCTGGACTGGCTAAGTGGTTGAACTGACCAGTGAGTATTTGTTGATTTGGTGTATCAGCAGTGGCTAACTAGGAAAACTGTCTAAAATGATCGTCATCAGGGAGGATGTGTATTGGACATAACAAGCAGTGCAGAGGGTGTTTGGGTCCAAAAGCTGAGCTGTCCATCAAGAGCCCAGGGGTAAACATGTCTCTGTGATCTCCCATTCTCACTGTGTCAGCTTCGCCCTCAGAGTGGCATCCGCTGTGGTTGGAAGCTGGCTGAGACAGTGCCATGGATACAGCTGTGATGCAAAGAGGTGTAAGACAAAGAAGATGCCTTTCCCTCATTCATTTTCTAGCCAGCATAAAAAGCTCTTGCAGACTGCGCCCTGACAAATCATCTTTGCAGTTCACTGGCAGGAATGGGCCACATATCATTTCCTTAAGCATTGATTGAAAGAGAGCTTGGAGGAGGTATCCAAGGTGAAGTGCACACTAGGACTCACACAAAGCCTGCTTTAGTTTGCAAACATCCAGCAAGAAATGTCAAGAGCTATTAAATCCAGTAATGGTGATTCCTGTATAACAAGGTTGGCTTAATTGTTGTC
Source organism: Lophiomys imhausi (assembly GCA_907164525.1). NCBI lineage: Eukaryota > Metazoa > Chordata > Mammalia > Rodentia > Muridae > Lophiomys > Lophiomys imhausi. The sequence goes on along the minus strand of CAJQZJ010033126.1, from coordinate 2,314,644 downwards.
ATTAGTTGACTCTTGTCTCCTCAGCTTATAAGTGATCTGATAAGGACAAAGTCACAACAATCATCAGCCTCTGTAAGCTATTATTATTTCCTAGAAGACTGTTCCAAAGACAGGTTGAACTTGGACTTTCTTACTCTGACAAGTTTTTTCTCCTCATGATATGAGTCAATGGGAGAAAAAAGACAATAATAAATCCACCTGTTAAACAGGAAATTAATAAACAGTACTCAGGTGTTGGCAATCATTTATCATTAGATAGTAAAGGAGCATTAGTAAAAGAAAGTCAAGATTGCTTTTGGATTTGGCAATGGCATGGTACCCTTGCCACAGAATTACTTTCCTGATGGGTTTAGTCAGACAAATAGAGGTCCCAACGTTCTTCCTTAGACACTGAAAGACACATGACCTTAAAGAACAATCCTAGGGCTATAATTTGATTTTATACAACTCAGAAGTTGTCTGCATATAAGTGAACATGTATTGGTTATATATGTGGCTAGTCTTTTTTATCACATATCTATTATTTGTGTGTCTAGTGTTTATTGTCAATGCTTTTCTGTTTTCAATATTTTCTGCTTACAAAAACCTGGCTAGATTTCTCAGTCTCTTAGGTGAGTCCACTCTATTCCCAATGTAGATTCCACATATAGCAACCCTCTAGTAAGATGACTAACATCCTCATTCCATGTCAGCAAATATGAATTAGGAATGTAGTCATTTTCCAGTCTTAGTCATATGGCTTTTTGTCTGAACTGTCCAGATCTGAATAATGATTGCTCAGCTTACTGACTTGAAACTTAGACAATTTACATAGTTTACATAATCCTACATTTGTTGATCTATGAAATAAGAATGAAAATAATATCAATGGGGCAAGACTATATCAACATGATAAACTTGCAATGTGAACTAAATAAATTCTTAGACATAAATTACTCGGGAGTATCTGAGATATACAAATCATTTAACCAGAGTTCTGTTATTACCATTTAATCTCAAAGCCATCTGGAAAGGAAGACTTTATAGTCAGATATTATTTCAAAGTTCTTTTGAAATATGGGAAGTAGGATAGAACTCTACTTTGTGGATATCTAGTAGTTATTGATACAGTGTGCCAAATGCTCAATGTATATGTTCAATAAAACATTATGCTGTTTTACATAGATATTAACAGAATCAATAGTAAGGGCAGTCATCATTTCTAAGTGGGAGTTCTGTTGAAAAATGTAGGTGTAGGTATTACTTAGTGCTCAAGCACTTGCTTTCCTTCCCTACAATTTGTGAGCCCCAGATTCAATCTCCAACAGGTGCATTCACTGACACACAGACACACACACACACACCACACGGGGTAGGAGGCCTAGAAGAGGTGAAACCTGTTATTCAGGTTGAGGAGGATATAGCTTAATGGGAGAGGGTTGCCTAGGATGCATAAGGACAGGGTAAAATCCTCAGTAGAAAAAAAATAAACAGTTTTCTTTAGCAGTGGATATTTAATTTGGTTTATCTTATCGTTTAGACTCTGCCTTGCCTATAATAATCTCGTTTGTTGATATCAAGAACACAGTGCACATTTTCTTTGGCAATGAGCCCAGGCTTTCCTATTAACTCATTCATCATCAAGTAAGTGAAAATACATTGTGAAGATTTGAGATAGTTCGAGTTATGGAGCAGAGAGCAACTTTTCATCCTTAAAGATGGTAAATTTACAGTCTTCTGATATAACAGACCAGAACTAATTGGTTTTGTCTGTAACATGCATCATTATATTAAAAAAAAAAAAGACAGGGCGGGGGGTTATATAGCTAGCAATGAAATTTTCCAACTTCAGGAAAATTAGATGAGAAGTCAAGGACCATATGACAAGTGGAGATGTGTATTTTGCCTTGATAGTTTCACAGCATGACTCTAATGTTTATTGTGTCATTTTTCTCAGATTCTGATTCATTAATAAGCAGTAGAGTTTATGCCCAAGGTATTGGTTGGTTTCACAAACATTCATAAGCTTATAATAGAATCATAGCACACTGATGGAAAACAAAACTGAGTGACCCAAATTAATTTTTTCTGTCATTTTTTATGCACAACTTAGGTCTTTAAATTCCAGTTGTAAAATAGATGGATTAAATACAATGTGACAACAATATTGAAAAACTAATTGAACAACAACAAAAAATAGAATACACATTTTTTTTTTTTTGTCTCAAAGAAACGTGTGTTTCCCACAACCACTTCAGGAGGTACCACTTAGCTTTTCTGGGTCTGTTTCTTATTTTTCTTAAGATGAAGATTTCAGCTAATTGCTGGATCCAATGCATAACCTCTACTCAACGTTTTTGAAGTTTCTTTTCTCTTTTCTAGTATTTAGGTAATCACTCTGACTTTGTCACCTGACACTCTCTATGTCCCTCTCCTTCAAGACTGGCAGTCCTCTGAGGTCTACTTTTTCATTTTTTCACGTTGCTCTTAAATGATGTCATATGAGTTCTTTGTCCCTTAATCAACATTTTCTCGGCCCTGAGAGCTTTTCTGCATCTCAGACACATATTTTAATTACTCACCAGATGTCCCCCAGGCACCTCAAACTCAATAAGTGCTGAACAGAATTTATTGCCATGTCTTAGAAACCTCCTCCACTACTCTTCTGGGTTATTGTCAGCCGTGGTTTACTCCAAAGACCTGGGGATGTGATGTAGCTCACATCAAGTCACAAAAGCTCACAGACTTTCTGTGTCCTATAATGGTAGACACTTTGGGTTTCTTCCCAGCTGACTGGCCTATGCTCTCTATGGGCCACTGTGCTCATGCTTTAGGTGGATTTTCATGTGTAAATGTCACATTGAGTCTAGGAAGTATGTGCTGTCCTTGCTGTAATTTTGTCTATTTCAGAGTGAAGGGATGTGGAGATTATTAGCAAGGTAGCAACCTGTTCCACTGTGGCAGAGTGGCTGGAGTCAGTCCATTTACAATTGCCAACCCCACGCCTGCTCAGATAGGCTGCCACCAGGGCCTCTTATACCCTTTCCCTAACTGCTTCCTTCTGGAGTACTGTTGTCAAAGGCATGAGGGAGGTCCTTAGGGGCTTTATGGGGAAGTCTCAAGTCTACACTATTTTCAGAACCATATCAAGATCCCATTTGCCTTCTTTTGTGATTTAACCTTTGCACTGATCTTTCAGTAGCTGCAGGGGTTCAGCGACTACCTTCGCAGGCCTGAAGGCAACTACATTGACCTGTGTTGTCCATACTTTTCACTGCCACATACTATCAATAAGAAAGAAAGAAAGGAAAGTAAGATCACATAAGAAATCTTCAAGGAGACAGTAAATCTCAAGTTGGAAGAGGCCACATTTGCAATGTTTTTTATGACAAAATGGAAGAAATACCTAATATATTTCTGTTGTGTAGTAAAGCTGTCTGGTTGTTTCTAGAGAGAGCCCAGGGTCATTACTGGAGTCAAGAGCCAAATTAGTTGGTTCTCCTCTTTCTGTATCTCTGTCTCTCTGTCTCTTTCTCTTTGTCTCTATCTGTCTGTCTGTTTCTCTCTCTCTCTTTCTCTCTCTCTCGTACATGTGTGTTTCATGGAATACCATTTTCACTTGAAAGGATCACTGGCAATGATATTCAGGCTTGGGTATTTGGTACATATATTCTCAAAAATGAACAAAAGAAAAGCCTGTCACTCAGAAAGAGCAAATGACAGCATTTGTCGTCAGTGTTAAAATTGGAGCTCTCAAGTGGAATTGGAATTTTGGGAAGCCCTCACCTGCCACTGAAGCATGACAATCCTCAATACATTATGACTTTTCTCATGTGCTCATTGGCAACATCAAGGAATGTCTTTTGCACATGTTATTTGATGAAATTCATCAAAATTTGGAAGATTTAAATAACAATGTGCTGATATCTTCCAAATGACTCATTTATGATGGGATAAACGCATGCATAATTATGTAAAAGATATATTCAAAAGACTATATTCATCAAAAGTTTGTGGATATAACTTCTGATCCCACACAGAAACCAATGTAATAAATTACCATTTGTAGAACCTTCATCTGATAACAGAGAAAAATATTCTCAGTTGCCTACAAAGACTATTGTCTGGTCGTAGATATGCCATTGAAGGGATATGAAAATTACCTGAAACTCAATCATATGGAAACCATTGCTCCGAGATCTCCCTCTGCCTGTCTACCCAACAAACTGCTTCTGACTTCATAGTCTTCAATTTGATTGCACCCTCAACCTCAATGCTTATCTGAGCAAGCTGCTCAAGACCCATGGTGCTCTATGTCCTGCCTATCCATGCAGGTTTGTCTCACATCAATCATTTGTGTAGGCTGGTGTCAGCCTTAATGAACTGCTGAGAGCTCTTACCAAGCTCCCCATGTTCTCTCTCATCTCTGACCACATATCTGCAGACACACACCCTTGCTCAATGTCTCTTGTGATAGATCTTTCAGCCAACCCTTGCCAAACTGCCACAACCACTACCACTACCAACACCTGTCAAATGCTGTTAAGCCTTCAAAACCTATCACTTGTGCAGGAAAATTTTATGAACCATACCTCTTCCTCCCTTGCCTGGTCAGAATAAATTGGTCCAATTTATGAACTTCAGATAGCCAGTTGTGTGTGTCTGTATTTTAGTTGTCTGTATTAACATCTGCTAGCCTCTGCATTTTGCACTGGTTTGCCATCTCCTAAAGGAATGGGCTGATCAATGTGCTGATATCTTCTACAGTCCATGGAAAGTTGCTGATATATATTATTCCTGTGATGAATATTTGCTGAATAAATAGTCCAATCGTTCCTTCTGGGTATCAAATTCTGTGATCCAGTGCCACAACTGAAAACACTGAATGATAATCTTTGTATTAAGTGGCAGAGGGATATGTTTGCTTTGCCCATATGTAAAAACACATAGACACTTTGGTGTTTAATCAAGAAGATCATCTCTTTGGATTTCTTTTATCTTTTCTGTCCTGAAAAGATAGCTCTGGAGACAACATGGTATATTAAACTGGATCTATTTTAATAAATTATAAAGCACATATACTCATTAATAATGTATGCTCCACATCAAGGCTTCAACAAGAATTAAAATTTAAATAACTGTTCTAATATGGATATAAACTTATGTAAGAGTTCTGTAATAAGTTCACAATGAACTAGAAAGATGTGAGGAAAAATTTTAAGGTGATTACCTAAAAGCTGATGGGACTTTACCATATTATAAAGTGGTTGGAGAAGTTAGGCATTCCTGGACTCACTGAATATGGAAGCCTGTCTAAATATTGGCCATGCTCTAATTCCCCTAGTCAGGGAAAAGTCAAGAAGAGGGGACTGATCTGTCTGGTCTGGGTTTAGACGACTGTCTGAGAATTTCATAGACATTTGTACTTCATTTTGCCAAAAATTAAATTCTTCACCATAGATCTTTGTAAGCAAATAAGAAGGTAAATTATTATCTCTTTGTGGATGAATACTAATGATTTTTCCATTAATATCTTGCTCCATATCATTGAATGAATTGTTCAGATTATTGAGAGATTTTCACATGCAACATTTAAAATATAATTTCATCTTGAAAACTGAAGACTTACAAGCTTTCAATGAAAAGAAATGAAATCAATGCATAATCAGTCATTTTTCTAGGACAAAGCATTGGCACCTATATAATGAGGTTCTTTTAAAAATAGTTTTACATTTACTCAGTGTGTGTTTGTGTGTGTGTGTGAGAGTGTGTGTGTGTGTGCATGTGTGTGTGTGAAGGCACCCATACCACTGTACGCATGTGGAATACAGACTTAAGGTGGTAGTTGTTTCGCTCCCTCCACCATTTGAGTCCTGGGAACGGAGCTCAGATTGTCAGGTTCTGCAAGCCTTCTTTGAGGTTCTTCCACAATGCTCTGGTTTTGGTGAGGCTATGTGACATACACAGGTACCCCGAGACTGACTCCACAGGATCTCCAAATGCCCATCACAGATTCAACATTATTTTCTATTAATACCAGTAAGGAAGCCAACATCAGCTCAACATGATGCTCAAATATAAAAGCTACTTCATCCCATGAGAAAAGCATGTTTGCACCCATGCTGCCTTCCCATTTTAGCAACTGGGATGACCCATAAGCACCGAGCTCATGACGAGAGATATGAAACGGGTAAATTCTGACTTTCTGGGTCTTAGAGACTAGCAGAAAACACTGACATCTTCTGTACTTAGAAATATACAACCAAGAGGGGATTCAAAATGGACCAGTGATCACTGAAAGTGTTGGTTCAGTTCTGTACAGCCTGCCATGAGTAAACCAAACAGAGGAAATTGTTATTTCAATTCCAAGTTAAATGGAACTGTTATTTCCCCCTTATAATCTATGTGCTACTTGATCTAGAAAAATAAATAAAAAACAAAAACAAAAAAACTCAGAGTCACAAAACAGGATCTCTTTTTTTACAAAATTAGCGTAAGAATGATTAAATGTTTTGATGGGGTTCAGTATGATAGTGGGATGCTATAAACTCTAACTTGAAGACATCTCAGATTGAAAACATTTTTTTTTCTGCCACTGAAATGTATCAGGGGACTACTAATTCCAGTACAAATTCAATAAAAACAAAGCAATATCATCTGTTCTCCTTACTAAACAGTCCAGATTTTCTCATTATCTATGTACTCAGTATTTCCACACAGCAACTTGGCAAGCATCAGAAAGTGGCTTAGGAGTAAATTTCTCCAAGACCAGAAAGAATGTGGGAGCTGGAGGTGACAGGGAGTGGAGGAAATGTCATAAGAATTTTGGTGATTAATTCTGTGCCTGAGTTGCAGATCCTTCTGCAAGATGATTGATGTATGCATCATGTTTTGTTGTTGCCATAGTTTCTACTTTTCTTTCTGCAATTTAAAGATGTGACTTTTGTGGGCAATACAAATAAAGTAACTGCTACTTTTATCTGAACATTCATACGGTTGGGTCCTTGTAGTTTTGACAGTGTGTGACAATTCCTGTCGAACTAATTATTTTACCTTCCTTGAGAAATTGAGCCCGGCCCCTCCATTCCTTTGCCTTCTCTCCACTCCTCCCTCTCTAGCCAGGTGAGAGGCTTGTGTGCCTGGATTCTGAAGCCCTGGATCAGTAGTGGCCCCAGCACATCAAGAGCTTACTTAAAGGAGAAAGGCTAACTTGTGAGGACGCCTGACAACAACACAGCAAGGAAAATGACTGGCAGAAATGATGATACTTACCCCTAATAAAGTGATTATTACTCCAAAGAACTATTTTTAGAAGCAATACAAATTAACTCATTTATTCTTAGAAATCTTGGGTTGACAATTTTTTTCTATTAATCCCTTTGTAGAGATGAGGACTGACGCAATGAGGGGCCACGTTATCCAATATCACACAACCCATAAGCGCCAGGGTCGCAGTGCGGAGCCCAGGGAAGGTGGCCTCACCATCCATTATTCAGTCTTACTGTACCTGCAAAGTCCAGTACAACATTAAAGTTGTCTCCAGTAGCTGAAGAAAAGGAAACCCGAAGAGGAACCAAATATAGTTTGCCCTGCTCAGAAAGTGCCTCCAAAGGATTTAAGGAGAAAAAAATCTAAGAGGCAAAAGGATTTGGTTTAATGAAATAAAGGAAACAGGACTTGGTGGGGGGATTCCTCAATTGTCCAAGTGCTAATCCTACAATCATGAAGGCATAAATTCAGTTTCCAGAACCCATATAAAAATGGCAGGCATGGGGCAGAGGCAGAAACTGGTGGCTCCCTGGGGCTCACTGGCTGGCCAGTCTACCCTAGTCAGTGATCTCTCAGCCAAAGAGATACTACTTCAAAGGAGAAGGATATTCCTAACGATGATGCCCGATACCCAGGTTGTCCTCTTGCACTCCTCCTGCCACAGGCATACAGGTGCATGCTCATTTGCATATACATGTGCATCCACACACACCTGCACACCTGCATATACATGAACAGGAGTACCTATGCACTGACATAAATAAAAGAAGATACACATGTGTTTTAAAAGATGGGTTTCTTTTTCTACAGTCACTGACTTCCATACTGCTGCTGCTGAGATATTTTTCAGTGACTCAGTTGATGATGTTGACAACTAGAACATGGTTGGTTTAGACAAAATTTCTTCCCTGTCCTGCAATGCAATGAATCAGGCTTGTATCACAGTAACTGCATTGTTATCAGCGCTTCTCTGTTTAGAGAGTTAATATGTTGTGATTCAGGAAGTGTGGTGAAACAGTGGCCCCTTAAACAAAATGACTGACCAGCAAGTATCACTGCTATTACTATTTTAACAAAAGTGTACTATAATACATTTGGACTCAATGTGTCTCAGAAAAAAAACAGTTTTTAAATGTCTTATTTTTTTTAAATTAACCAATACACCCCATATATTGTTCAAAATATGCATACATTACAAAATAGCTAAGTTAAGCTAATAAATGTTCAGAACAGGCTTTTGCTCTGTTTTTGAAATTTATCATTTAAAATTACTGAAACATATTGAAATAACAGAAAATAATACCAATGTTATTTCACAGTTAAAATTTATAGCTAATCATGAAAACGGAACAATATTTTCCCCCAAAGCCAATGAGCATAGGGTTCTCTTCTTTATTTCTTCTCTGTCTCTGGCTTTCCTAACATTCACACACGGTTTCCATCCACTTAGGCAATTCTTATGCAAGAAGCTAAACGTAATTAAATGTGCAGGATGAAAAGATGGCCCAGGCACTGCTGGTACCCCCGGGACCTGAGAGCTTCCGCCTTTTCACACGAGAATCTCTTGCTGCTATCGAGAAGCGTGCTGCAGAAGAGAAAGCCAAGAAACCCAAGAAAGAGCAAGACATTGATGATGAGAACAAACCAAAGCCAAACAGTGACTTGGAAGCTGGGAAGAACCTTCCCTTTATCTATGGAGACATTCCTCCAGAGATGGTGTCGGAGCCCCTGGAGGACCTGGACCCCTACTACATCAGTAAGAAAGTGAGTGGTGATTTTATTCCAATAGTACATTCTCTATTAGATGTGCAAACCAGGGGCTTCTGTATGCTAGAGCATTGTAATTTTTGTCTGCAAAAGATTTCATGGTGCTCTTTACTGCTACCCATCCTCAAGCAAACACAGAAGCATCATAAGAAATGAAATCTCTGGTACAGAGGAATAAGTATAAACAATTTCTACCACTTCACAGTATGGAGATAAATGAGAAAGCTTAAGGTTGACAGCACAGATAAGTATCTCCTATTGCGAACGCATTTAGCTACTTGAGGGGAAAAGGGTGGATGCTATACTTTTCAGTTCATTCTTAACTTGATATCTTTTACAATCATCTGTGTTGTAGAAGAAATTAATCTATCTATTCCTATAGGCAGATAATTTATAGAGAAGTGTGGTTACCCAGACATACATTTTTAGTCTTTTTTCCTCTAACCTGGCATATGACTTGGACATCTACAGCATCACTGAGATTGTGATAGATGAAATTCTAGACCATTTACAAATAGTTAGAACATTACCACAAGTAAATAAATATCAAGATCAGAAGAGAAATACAGTGATAATCATAATAACAATAGTAGCAACAATAATCTCCATGTAATTTAAAGGAGTAGTTATGACTATGTCTTCCCAATGTTTAAAATAACTACATAGTTATTCCATAATTAGTTCTATAGTTAGAATTAGTTTCTAAGATTTGTGAGACCCATAAAGAATGTAAATAAAGGATACTGTGTTAATACCTAAATAGATATTTTGACACCTTTTAATCACAGTTTATAGCTTACCTCTACAATGATAAAACAATTTATTATAAAGACAAATTAACAGCACTCTGAGTTGATGATTTATGGATTAAGAAATAAACAGAACACCTTAATTTGTCAAAGTAGAACTTTTGAAAAACATTGGATGAAGATACTGCAATCTTGAAGTTATGAGTCCTGATGGAGAGATGACCCTCTGTGTGGCCTCTGTGAGCACTCGCACACACATGTGCATTCCTATACAAAGATGTACAAACACACAGAAGTCAAAGCCAAACAAATCTTTAAAATCATTGCACTCTTTTTCACTATGTTTAACAAAGGGAAGCATTACAAATGCATTCATGTGCTTCTAAAAATAAACTTCAGGCCTCTACTGCAGAGATGATCAAGTAATATTTGAAACTTAGAAACCCTAATGTTATAAAGTATGATTAACAATAAGATACTTCTTCCAGAGACTGGGAAAATAGACTTCATTTGAGAAAAAAAAATGACCCAAGGTATAGATTTTCAGCCATGTGTGTTGTCAAATATATATAGCCCTCAGCACTTGGGAGACAAAGCCAGAAGGAACACGGACTCAAGACCAGCCCGAAATACAGAGTACAGTCTAAACTACAAACCCAAAGAATATGTTTTTAAGGTTACTTTCGGAGGGTGTGGTGCCACATGCCTTTAATCCCAGCCTGCAGGAAGCAGAGCCAGGTGGATCTCTATGAGTTAAAGGGATTTTCAGGACCCGGGAGTTTGTTTTACTTTGGCATGGTATAGGCATTGCACTTATAAAAATAAAAATAAAAAAGCAGCCAATCAGTTTGACATGCTTCCTGAGGGAGAAAGGGAGAAAGTGAAGATTTTATCCAGTGGAAGGAGAGCCATGTTTGCTTGCATTGAAAGGATTCCCTTCCCAAGGACAATATCATCTCTTTGTGAAAGGGCTACCCTGGGCTACCTAACAGATGATACTAAATAAGCCTACCCTTTGATTTAGCAAGCTGTTTGGACTCCATGTTCAACAAGGAGTTGAACTGACATGTCCTGTCAGTAGCTTGTTTTCCCACAGATTTCCTGAGGGAAAACCATCACTACGCTTCTTTCTCCGCATGAGAAAATAACATGCACGGTCTATTGTTAATTGATTAGAATCTGATTTTACAGGTCAGTCTTTTAAGTCTGGTTAATTTGAATCTGCCCCTGGATAACAGAATCATTCTCTCATGCCCTGGAAAGGGCAGGAAGTGCTCACTCTAAGCTAGAAGCCAGACTTGGATCATGATTCACAACAATGACTTTGAACCTCCAAGGGAGACCTTTATACAGCTCCTTTACTGTTGGCTGCTCTGCCTCCATTTATGAAATGTTTGTGAGGATGAGGATTCAGGTGTTACTTTCAGAAAAGTTGTTTGTGACTCTTAAAAACTAAAAGGAGGTCCTAATGTATGAATTTATAGAATCGTACCATAGCAAGAAGCCATGCTACTAAATGATAATATGTGTAAAAGGCAACATAGAGTCCTAGGACGTTATGTGATGATCTGCTGTCACTAATTAGTGATGTATCTTAGTGCTTAATATAACTAGATGAGTAAGACCATAATATATTTTAATAGCATTTAAGTTGGCCAGGTTAACAGCTTAAAAATAGTGGTGGGATAATAATAGCCAACATTTGTTGGGCTCAACCTATGTCAGGACCCATTTAGATACTCCAGTTCATTTCACACCAATGAGCCAGTGAACCAGTTACTATTGTTAGCCTCAATTTACAGATGGGAAAGTGAAGCCAAAGGTGATTCCTTCACTTGCCAAAGTCACACTCCACCAATGATAGATCAAGGATTTAAGCTTAGTCTGCCCAGCTTCAGGTCTCATGACCACTGACCAAACTCTCTGTAGTAACAATGAATGTAAAATAAGATTATCAAATACTGGTTGTACCATCTTTTAAAAAATTAATTTTTAATATTGCTCTCTTGTGAATTTCACATCATGCACCCAACTCCACTCATCTCCCTGTCCCTTCCATCTTGCCATGGAAGCTACAGTGTGTTACAGTGTATCACAGAGTATACCTTTTTGCTCAAACAACCTTGCTTGCAAATGTTCATTGGAGTGAGTCTGGTCTGGTTTGAGGCCCCTGGCCTCTGCTGCACTATTGTTTTGGATCCTCCCTGGGACTCCTCTCAGATATCCCGTGGTGGCACTATCTTTTAAAATTCAATGCTTCTTACCTTCCTGCTCCATTGAGGTGTAAAGCTGTTGGTTCTTTCACCAAACTAAGAATTTCAGGGAACTTACTAGTATTTATCCGGGAAAAAAAAGATGAAAGCAGTACTCCAGAATGCACAATGACTGTTGAGACAAACATTAGTCACAGTGTTTATAGTGATTGTGGCAATATGCACCCAGGCTTTTCAAGGTGCCTCGCTACCTATCATTACTTCGAAAGCTGACTTTAGAGTTGGTGTTACTTATCTGGCTTCCTGCCATCTATTACATTCTTGTGTTATTTCTGGTGTAGGTTCGTTGTTCAGTACCATCAGAACCCCAGATTGCAAACATTCCTTGCAGTTGTTTCATTCTGCCGAACTTTAGAATTTTACTCCTCGTTTCTCAGGACTCAGGATTCTTTATTTAAGCTCTGTCCTGTGCCCAGGCTATAAATCCAGAGTAGATGCACCACACTCACCAGTCTCAGCTCTACAAGCACCCACGGCTAACCTTGCAGGAGAAGCAGAGGGTTTCATGTATAAAAGGACAGTTCATTCTCGCTTTGTCTATTTTTGGAAATATTTCAAAATAAAACCCCCTTCTAATGTTGCAAGTCAAAATTGCCTTTTCGGGGAAATTGTTTCAAAGAGCATGAGTTAATGCACTTTGAATTATTGTGAACTTTTACACACTATTGCTACCGTTGATGCCTAAATGGGTCTTGATTACTTGACTGTGAATTCGTGACAACCCTCTAATGTTTCTGTAATTCAAGGGCAGGCTTAGCGGATAATCCTGATGCTAGTAAGGAATGGCTTACTTGCCCTCTTCCTAGAATTTATAGAGCTCAGCTCATTGAAAATAGATAAGTAATGGTTGGTTCTATGATGTTAAACAGAGAAGGGTAGTGAAAAGGTTACTTCTTGTCTTCACCCTTTCTGCTCACAGTATAAACATTCCTGCCTGCCTCTTCAAACAGAGCTTGTTGCTAGTTGCTGGGAATATATGGGATATAGCTGTAGTAAAAGGGTACAAACATATTATTAAGTAAATCAGTGCATACAACAGATGTCATAAAAGGTGAACAGCCCCTTAAAGGTAAACCCACATTTAATTAGAACAAGTGTTTGTTGGCAAACCATACTATTAAAAACTGTGGGGGAAATGCAGCCATAGACTGCAGGTCCTTTGTGCTCAGTCATTTATAAAAACATCCTACCACAGTGAACAGGGTTCTCCCACAAATGAACCCTACGTGGAAATTGCCACTTGATGATGATTAAAAGCAACATGTGAAAGAGCACAAAGTAATATACCAAGAGTTAGTGGCAAGAAAAACAGCCAGGGAATGATCAGAAGGCAATGTTATTTATCCAGGAAATCACATAAGCGGGGAGGTGACTTGGGTATTGAGAATGGAAAAAAAAAAAAGATTGAATAATAAGACTGCCTGCATATTAGAATTACCTGAGGAGAATGTCTAAAATACCTAAATATCTACCCATACCCAAAAATTTAAATATAGACAATTCTGAAGTACTCCTAGGATATTCGAGCATAAGGGTGTTTTAAAAACTTCTTTTTGAATAGAGGATGATGACAGGTGGAGTAACCTTATATAGCTGGGACCTTTCCACAGGTCTAGCCTTCATCTCTGAGTCTGTGACTAGGTTTGTCATACCCAGAGGGAGAGACTGACAGGTTCTGAGTGGGACTGATGAATGGATTAAATGGCTGGAACAGAGGTGACTCTAGTGGTAAAAAATAAAGGATGATCCACCCTGGGAGACTTGAAAGGTAGTCATGGGTCTGCATAGTTTACATGCTAAGATGATGATTGTATGCTGCAGATCATAGACTTTTAACTATGGCATGTCCTTTGGAGTCATGCATTTAAAATTAAATTTCGATGCAGCTGTCTTTTCTCAGTATAAGCTACAAGGTAGATCCTTCTCAGCGTACAAAATCAGGCTCTATAACTTATTTACATGTCTTAAATTAAGACAGCTGCTACAGAAATGATGGGGTGCCACTACAAAATCAGGGTTAGAAGGTTTGAAATGATTAAAATATTTATGAAAGATTATTTTAACAATTATGTATACAGAATAATCTGAAAAGTTGCAGAAATGGAAACAGATGGCAAGCCTCAAACAGAAATGAACTCTGTAAGGTTGTATAATTTGATTTTAAAAATATGTAGGGCTATCAGTTTGTGTCCACAAGTTTGGAGGCTTAGAGGCAGGTCAGGAACTAGTCAACTGGCCGTTATTGTGACCATAATGTGTAGGGAAGAAACGCTTAGCCTGTGTCTAGTAACCGAGATATTGGTTATGTTCCCACTGAACTAAATGAGCACATTTGAAAAAAAAAAATCAGGTAAAAGTTCTTGATGTGTGTTGTAAATGCTTCAAATAACCCCACATGTCTAATTTAGTAATCTGTCTCATATTTTCTCTTTCAGACTTTTGTAGTGTTGAATAAAGGAAAGGCAATTTTTCGATTCAGTGCCACCTCCGCCTTGTATATTTTAACTCCACTAAACCCTGTTAGGAAAATTGCCATTAAGATTTTGGTACACTCATATCCTTTTCATGTGAATTGTCCAAATGCTGTTTCTAACAGTTGGTTTTTCAATGAAATGCCTTTCTTGTGTTTTTACATTTATAAAATTTCTTTGCAGTCAATGAAATTTATTAACACATTGTTAATTTAAGTGATTGATTTCCATTGGCCTTCTGTTGTTTATAAAGTTTATCATAAAATTATTATCATGGTTCTAGACACAAACATGAAGCATACTAGCAAGTTTGTCAACGGACCTACTGTATTGTACAGTAGAAATAAGAGCAAATATTCTTACCCTTTCTTCCTCAACTAAATCATTTATTATTGCTAAAGAAATGTAGCCTATTACACTTTTTAGAATGTTCCAACATTCTGTCTTAATTGACCATCTGTCCTCAGCAAATTTACCTCCATTTCTCCTCTGGCATCCTTCCTTCCTTTTCTTCCTTCCTCTATAACCCCCGTTTCTTCCTTGCTATTTTTCTTCCTCCTGTAAATATTCATCAAGCTGCTATCTGTCTATGTACCTGGATAATAATATATAAAAAGTCATCAACCTTGACACAGTTTATGGGCCTGGGATACAACTCAGTGGCACAGAACTAGCTCAGCATGTTCAAGGCACTGAATTTGATTCCCAGTATGACATATACACATGCAAATTATAACAGCAAAAAATATGTGTGATGGGAAGAATAAGCATAGATTACAATAGATTCTGAAGTAATGACTAAATGTGTTTAAAATGGTCTTCAATAGTGGGCATTTTCTATAGGCAAATTCAAAATAATAAAGCAAAATACATTATCATATGTACACAGCAAATAGGAGATAACCCTTTTAAAGTATATGTACAGATCCTCTCATTCTGAGTTTTGATCTTAGAAAGATATTTATATTTCAAAATAAAATTATTTGTCACATAAAATTCTGCATTGAACCTCCAAAAACAATGTTCCTAGCAGAACAAAACAACACTCCCTATATAGCATGTTGTAAATTATAAAGAAATGAGTTACAGTACTATGAAGCTACTTGGGTGTCTGTTTACAAGAGAATTCCTAACTAGGTCCTAAATTTAGAAAGAATCCTAGGCCGTATGAAAGGCATTGTCTTAACCCAGCTAAGTAAGGTTAATTTCACAGTTAACTTGTGCTTTGGAATCTTTTGTGTTGGATAGATTTTAGGTGTCTGTAATGAATTGATGTTTATTCCTTAACTACAATATACTTTATTCAGCATGCTTATCATGTGCACTATTTTGACCAACTGTGTATTTATGACATTGAGTAATCCTCCAGACTGGACAAAGAATGTGGAGTAAGTAGGCATAACTTCTTGGAAAGGAAAAAACCCACTAATTCATATTATCTGGCATTCTCTTTGTGATAATAGTCTGACTTGTGGCTTCCACTTTTTGAAGTCAAGCTAAACACTTCTTTCTGTCTTTTGATTCTATATTTTGAGAATTATTCCTAAACAAATAGCATCAATTTTTATTGTTAGCACTTTCAAAGATTGCTATAAATGTTTACTGTACCATTGTAAGCTACCATTTGTCAGCAATTTGTGTTTTAGCAAAAGATCTAGAATATTTGAAAATACTTTCTACTAGGTGTTATCATATAGTAGATCCTGTTCTTAGGTGAGTCAAAAGACTCACCTAAATGTTCTCTTTTGACTGAAATCTCAGGTACAAGTTATGACTTAGAGCTAAAAAAATTGATACACCTATAAAAGTGACTTTGTATGAACTCTTTTCAATAATACTAATTGAGACATATAGATGCACATAAATTTCATTTAATTTTAGTAATATAATATATGAAAATATAAGTAAAGGAGATATATGGATATGAATTTTTTCATTTTATTTTTTATGTGTATAAATGTTTTGCCTACATGTATGTCTATACACCATGTGCATGTAGTGCCCAAAGAGGCCAACAGAGGGTATTCTATGTCTTGGGACTAGAGTATAGAATGCAATATGGGTCCTTTGAAAGAACAGCCATCTGCTCAGTCCTGAATGCCCCCTTTTAAGGTAAAAGTAGTAGCTTAGAGATGTTATACACATTATTAAAACAGGTTTAGTGTTACAGGAGTTTTTGGCTTGCACATTTCTGTTAGGTAATTATACAACTTTTCTGATCAACTACACGGGTAGTTTTTGCTTTGTAGTAAGGAAACAAGCACAGTTGTAGTTGTCACTGCAAATAAATAAGTCAAATTTAAAAAGTGAAACCAAACAGAAACAAATCTACATGGAATCTAAGGAAAAGAAGAGACAATAAAGTACCTCAGTTCCGAGATGAAAACAGGGGTTGTTTCATGCAGGGCACAAATATCCAAGATGAAATACCAGTACACACCAATGTGGTATGGTAAAATGCATGTATTCTTAGCACTCAGCTACTTCATATATAGCAATTATACTTTCTGCTCCTGTAGCTGTTGAGCTCGGTGGGAGTGGGGGATGGAAGAAGAATGTACTTGGGAAACTAAACGTAATGATCTCTGAAACTTTTTTTTTTTTTTTTTTTGCTCCTCTCTATGAGGGAACGTCTCACAAAAATGCATTTTACAAACACTAGCATTTTGCACACATGAAGTGATTTTATGCATTTTACAAACACATTTTGCACACATGAAGTGATTTTACATTGTAAAACACAATGAGTTGCCATTAGACAATCAAATGTTTTTTATGGCTTAGATGAAATACTCTGAAAAAAATAAACTCAAATTGTGCTTTTAAAGGACACGGTGATTAAAAACAAGTACTCTCTCCAATGTGGGGGGGGAAGAAACAGAAACAACTTACATTGTCATCACTCAGAGAAATGGGCTAGAACACAGGATAAATCACAAACTCAAAAGCTGTTTGCGCTTGAAGGCTGACCCTGGAATTCAAGCAAGTTGGAATACAAAATCAGATTGAAGAATTAGTTATCAGTGATCTGAAGCTTTTAGACAAACATGAATATGAAATCCTAGAAAACTGATATATTTTATGTTATCATAAATGTATATATGAAGGAGACACAGAGCCAAGTGGGAGGCAGTCTTACAACTCTATACCTAATTCTTAAGAATGAAAAGTAAAATCTATTTTCAATCTACTATAATAGCTGTAAGTTAAGTGAGTTTAACCATCAAAAATGATGACGAGGAATATTTCAATAAAAGTGGATGAATCCACACTATGCTACCTCTCAAAGAAGACTCCAGCCCTGTGGCTACTGAAAGCTAAAATTTGGCTAGTTCTTTATATTAGCCTTGAGCAGTTAGACTACTGCCCTTATGGCCTACATTCTACTTCCATAGACACTTTCAGGATCAAGCTCAATTGTTATTCACAAAATATGGGAAACCATTATTCTTTTTATGAACACCTTTATTAATACTGTGAGAGTTTCATACAGTATATTTTGATCACCTTTACCTTCCCCCTCTCCCCCAAGAAGCTATTGTCCTAAAACCTAAATAATTTAACAGTCATTTTAAAGAGCATATTTACGACAAATGTTATTATTTTCTCTTAATACCTCACTTGGTCTAATAAGAATAACTAAATTAAGATTATTGGATAAATAAAATAAGAAACAAAGTTTTGGCAAATTAAAAAAAAAGTTCGGTTTGCCTTGCTCACAAAACCTGTAACTACCTATCTCCAATTGCTAACTTTGGTTTGGGTGCTCTCTCTAGGTATACATTCACTGGGATCTATACCTTTGAGTCACTTATAAAGATCTTGGCAAGAGGATTTTGCTTAGAAGATTTCACATTCCTTCGTGACCCATGGAACTGGCTGGATTTCAGTGTCATCGTGATGGCGTGAGTAAAATTTGTTTTAATCTGGTAAATTCAAAGGAATGAAAATATTTACCCTATAAAACAAGTTAAGACATGTTTTGAATACAGAACTTTCTTGATGGACAGGTCAACTCTATGCTAAATACATTATGATAAGATGCATTAGACTAAATATTAAAAGATAGATATGTCTAGAAAATCAGCAACATATAGAATTATTTTATCATCTCTTAGTATGTGAGCAATAGGTGGAGTAACTTCATATCCCACAATCTTTCTCTTCATCAAAATCAAGTTACTTATTAACTATAATTTAATAGGAACTACTGTACTGTGATAAATCTTGCAAACAATCATCTTCAGGGAAATGAAAATCACATTGAAATAAGAGAATTTTTTTTTCCTTAAAGGCAGCTTTCAGCCTTCGGCATCCTGAGCTTTCTGTCAATTCTGTTTGTGTGCCTCAAGGGGCTCTAGATGCCAACCCAACATTAGTTACTTAAAATGAACTTTACCAAAACTATCAGTAACTCTGGTTTAATCCTACAGGTATGTAACAGAATTTGTAAGCCTAGGCAATGTTTCAGCCCTTCGAACTTTCAGAGTCTTGCGAGCTCTGAAAACTATTTCTGTAATTCCAGGTAAGAAGAAAATGGTGTAAGGTGGTAGGCCCTTATATCTCCAACTTTTCTTGTGTGTTATTGTGTTTGTGTGTGAACTCCCTATTACAGATATGTGACAGAGTTTGTGGACCTGGGCAATGTCTCAGCGCTGAGAACGTTCAGAGTTCTCCGAGCATTGAAAACAATTTCAGTCATTCCAGGTGAGAGCTAGGTTAAACACCGAGGCTGACTGTAAATATGCCATAACAATATTAGAGTTGCAACCCCACCATTGGCCTTGTGGCTTTTCATTCTTGTCTGTCACAGTCAAGAATGATGAATAGTGTTTCAGTGTTAGTTCAGTTTCTTTGAAATGTTGGTAATTTCTGCCTTATACTGTAAAGTCAACCTCTGAGTTTAACAGAAAGTTGCATGAGGCATTCACATGTCATTCACAAGTGTTTTTGTAACCCTTCTCATGCATTTAAGATGTAAGTCTTCCCTCCTGCATTCCGAAACAGCTTTGCTATCATGGCTTTACTGATTTGTATTTTACCATTTGCTCCAGATCTATTTCAAAAATAGATCTTCATTTATAAAGGAGAAAGGTTATGGAGCAGCATGTGTGTGGCATGGGATCTTTATGGCCTTAAAATTCTTTCACCTTTTAATCACTGCTTCTTGCAGGCTGGCCAAAAGAATAGGTTGGGAAAATAGCATCATGAAACACAGAAATTGAAAGAAAAAATAACTGCACATTGTTTTTCTACATGTTTGTGTCAACACATGATATCACACAGACAGAACTTCCTAAAGACTGGTGAACATTGGTTCAGAACTCTCTGGCAGCACTGAGTTCATATAGAAAGTCAGCCCTCCATCTGATTCCAAGTCATGAGACTGTCCAAAAGTTTCTATGTCTATGTAGCCAAGCTGACACTTGTGGGGGTTGTAGAATGTGTGCACCTACTAAGAAGAAATCGTGTCGTATATTGCACTCCTAAGCTGATATATAGTTCTTTTTCCAAAGGTTTAAAGACCATCGTGGGGGGCCCTGATCCAGTCCGTGAAGAAGCTGTCTGACGTCATGATCCTCACTGTGTTCTGTCTCAGTGTGTTTGCTCTAATCGGACTGCAGCTCTTCATGGGCAACCTGAGGAACAAATGCTTGCAGTGGCCCCCCAAGCGATTCTGCTTTTGAAACCAACACTACTTCCTACTTCAATGGCACAATCGGTTCAAATGGGACATTTGTAAATGTAACAATGAGTACATTCAACTGGAAGGATTACATCGCAGATGACAGTAAGAATCATTGCCACCGTATGTTAGCCTTAGTATTGTTGAGTGGATTTTCAACTATAAACAATTCGGACTATCTGTGAAGCCACTTTCTAGATAGACTTTATGGGTGAACCCTTGGGAAATAATTGAAATAATCAAACTCTGATGAAATCTTTAAAAATTCATTGGAAATAAAAAAGAATTATTGGGGGTGTGGTACCTGTGCACAACAGCACACAGGAAAAGGTCAGAGGACTTGTGGGAGTCACTTCTCTCCTATATGTATGGCCTAGGGATCAAATTCAGGTCATCAAGATCAGAAGAAAGCACCATTACCCAGCAGCCCCAAATTCTGCTGTGCTTTTAATATGAATAAAATTACTGTGAAATCAAATTGGTTTTTTTTTTATATCAACAGGCCACTTTTATGTTTTGGATGGACAAAAAGACCCTTTACTCTGTGGAAATGGCTCTGATGCAGGGTAAGAATGAAATAACAATAATAAATAATAATAGTAATAATAAATACTACTACTAATAATAAAAGATGTGGAAGAGGTGAGAGAAATGACATATGTGTAAATAATAAAGAGTTACTGCCTCTCTAAGAACTCCAGTCTATGAACCATAGATAATCATTGGTAAGGGACTTCGGAAAGTTCTTAGAAAATAAACATAGTCATACCATCACACTGTTAGATAGAAAGCCAACTAATTAGAAAACACATTTACACAGAAATCTGCATGCTGCTATCTTCCTCAGCAGTATACATAAATCAGACAAAGCTGGAAGCAGCCAAGACATCTCTGCATATGCACATAAGCACATAAAC
The DNA here is from genome assembly GCA_907164525.1 of Lophiomys imhausi. Classification (NCBI taxonomy): domain Eukaryota; kingdom Metazoa; phylum Chordata; class Mammalia; order Rodentia; family Muridae; genus Lophiomys; species Lophiomys imhausi. The sequence continues at coordinate 2,293,533 of CAJQZJ010033126.1, read as the reverse complement.
TGTTGTACGCACATATAATGAATACTATTAAGTGATAAATGAATACGAACGCTTGTTCATCTGTGTGTGAGAAAGAAAAAAAAAATCCAACCTCGAAAGCTACATACTACAAGATTCTAATCATACGATGTCTGAAAAGGACAAAGCAACTAATATGAACAGAAGATCAGAGTTTAAAGGGATTCATGATGGAGAATGAACTAGATGAAATGCACAGTATATTTAAGGTGGGAAAGTGCTCTCTATGATTCTAGAGTGAGAAATACATCAAACAATTGTCACATCATGGAATGTGGAGAAGAAGATAATTGATTTAGACTTGAAAGCTCATTGGAGGTTTGGGGATCCCAAGATGAAATTTAAAGAAAATATATGACAAAAGAATTTAAGACAGCACAAATACATGAATCAACAGAAAACTGTGAGGTGAAGAGAGAAGTGAAGTAAGATGTCCTAACTTTACCTTAGGAAGTGAACAGAGTCTGTGACACTAGAGAGAAAGGAGCAGTTGCCTGGCAGTGAAGTGTTTCCCATAGTATCAGGGATGGTCAATCCTGAAGCCCCTGTGCACAGATACTAGTGTTAAACAGCTGAGGAAATGGAGAGAGATGGTGGGAGCCAGGCTGTTCACTGTGAGAGAGACAAGTTACAAGCAACCAGTGGAAAAGGTTTAGAATGATCCTTGTGTTGATGGGTTAGAGTTCGAGGTAGAAGATGTACTTCCAGTGCAGCTCAATGTAAACATAAATGGCTTCATGTAGTGATATTTATGTGTTTCTGTGTGTGCTCATCACAAGTCAAAATGCACACACATACCTTCTTGTCTCATCAGCTGAGGGGCCTAGAAATATTGCTTAGTAGCTATAAATACCAGCTGCCACCCAGACTTCGGTTTCTGATACTGTTCTCCATAAGAAGAGCCAGGAGTACTCAGAGGAGTAACTGAGTCTAGTACTGTCTCAGGAAATAGAAAGAGATTAGTTTGAAATACACTAGAAGGTTAAAGTGTGATATTGGTTAAAAGGAAAAAAAACAAAGTATGAAATTATGGAGGTTGTCTGTTACAAATACCAATTCAAAGAGTTCTCAGAGGTCAACGATGGTAATTTTAATGAGAAATGAAATATTCAAAGTATAAGATAAACACCCATGATTATACTAACGTAAAAACTTAGAGATTGCAGACAAATATCCTATATGGTAAAGTCATAAGTAGATTTTGGATATACCCTGCCTTAAAAAGATTGTCATTTCTTAGTTGTTAAGTGTGCATGGCACATTCTCACTCTGTACCAAAGAATAGAGTCTAGAAAGGGAGGAAATGTAAACTCTAGAGTGGAGAAAACTGTCCGGGTCAGACAGGTGCTGAGGAAATACTGAGGACAAGTTAGGAAAGGCCACAGTTAATGATGATGTACTGGCATTAAAACCCGAGCATCGTGATACAGGAAATTCTACCATCTTCATAGATTTCCATAAAACCAATTGTTTTGAGATGTGAGGTTATTTTAGACAAGTCTACACAACTGGCTTACAGATGATCTCATTGACTTATTTCTTGCCTTTTGATGGCTTCTCTTCCTTAATTTTAAATGATATGTTCTTAGCATTTTGTGAAGAGTGAATAATGATGACGTCAGAGCAAGAATGTCTGACTGCTACCCTTCCCTACATTTCAAAATGGCCATAAATTTGATGCTCTTGTTCTTCCATTTTTGGCTGGTGTCTCAAACAAATTTTACCTGTTAGCAATCAGCCAAAGTGTTCTGGAAATGAAAGCCTCTTCACAGATAATAACTCTGGCTTTTGACAGTTCCCATAAATAAAGAGTGATTGGTTGAAATAGCTGTACTTTCTCTGCCACCCCCATCATTGCTTCTTTCTTTCACAGACAATGTCCAGAAGGTTACATCTGTGTGAAGGCGGGACGAAACCCCAACTACGGCTACACAAGCTTTGACACATTCAGCTGGGCCTTCTTATCTCTGTTTCGACTCATGACTCAAGACTACTGGGAGAATCTTTACCAGTTGGTATGGTCTAACTTTACACTAGTAGGAAATGTGCTGATGAACTCATATAAAGCACCAAGAACTGCTTTCTTGTTAACACTTAGGGACACTAAAGTGGTCACATAGAATCATTCTCATCTAAGAAACGACATACCAGTGACTGCCTGGACAGTTCCCATTTTCTCTCCATACATTCCTGCATCAGTCTTCAGCCTTGGGTCCTGTTTCTCTGACAGACATTTGTTGTAGAGCAGGGATTATGAAGGACTTACCTACTCTGTCTTGGCAGAGCTAGGCTGTCGACTTCCCTGCTACCAAGTTTTGTCCTTTTTGGACAGCAGTCTGTCTGCAGTTGGAGCAAGGAGTTTTTTCATGCCAAGAGATAGGCTTGCCACTAATTCAACCATCTTACAGTGGAGGTTCTTCGATGCCTATCTTCTACTTGGAGTAGAATAGGGGGTGCTGTCAGGAGCTGATATGTCTCGATATCAAAAAAAAGAAAATCTTAATTTAAGATAACATCTTTGAATGCCATATTCTGCAGATCTCTTGGGGTTTTTGAAGATGCCCTGTCCATCTCTTGTATTTAGATAAGCAAATGTTGCTTGTCTCTTAACAACTTGATTACTGAGTAGTTTAGAGAATATCTATGGTAGACTGTCATAGTAGCTAACAAAATGACATGTTTGCATGACTAGGAGTTTGTTTTACTTAACTATCCTAAACAGTTTTAGACGGTTGGTATCAAGAGGCCAGAGCTTCACATTTTATTTTTAAGTATCTCTAGGTATGATACTATTAGGAAGTGTTACCTTTAATTTTGTATCAATATACAAAGATCTATTCAATTGTGGTAAAATATACTCTTAATTATGTATCAATATACAAAGATCAATGCCCATGTAGCCCAATACAATCTTAATATTACGTCCATATACAAGGGTCAATACCATTGTGGCCAACTATAATCTTAATTTTGTATCAATATACAAAGATCAATACCGATGTAATCCAATACAATCTTATTTTTGCACAATAAACAATGGTCAATACCACTTTAGACAAATATACTACTAATTTTGTATCAATATACAAAAGTATAAGGGCATATTCAATAATCTGCCCCTTCTTCTTGGACCTTCCTGTGCTATGTCTATGTCTCATTTTCTCAAGCCCATGCACTCCTACATAGGAGAGGAAGAAGGATACAGAAAAGGAAAAGTAGGAAGTCCCTGGGTCTAACCTCCAAAACCCATTAAGCAGGACCATTTATCAGCTTGTAATCTCTTCCCCTAAGTATCAGAGTTTTCAGTTATCCTTCAAATAACCAAAAACCCTCCCCACCCTCTGGGCATGTTACGTCGCTCTCTTAAAGTGACTTCCTGCTGATTTGGGTCATAGTAAACCTGTTTGGGGCCCGAACCAAAATGGAAAAATGGTTAAAAATGTTAGTACAATCCTTTTATGTTCAGTCATTCTGTTCTCAGCTGTTTAGATGACCTAAGGAGTTTGTAGGCAGAAGCTGAGGCCCTGCACTTCCTATATAAGCAGATATATTTATCCCTCTCAGGTCTCTGAGGTGGTTGAAGAATAGACAGCTAGAGTCTCATAGTTAAATTTTGAGTTGTTTAGGAATCAAGAGGGTGTTATAGATCTAAGAAGATACTTTTAAAATTGTGTTGCAAGTTAGTATGAATGTTGAGTCAGATATAGACCTTTAAACTCATGGAGATGGTTAGAAGGTAGAAGGTTAAAGTCAGGGGCCAAATATGTATAAACTGGACATTGGGAAGGTATACTGGGCCATTTAACTCTCATAAATGTGGCATATTTATATCTGTTGTTTTGTATAGTATTTACTGTTATAAGAGAAGGAACCATCTGTTGGACTGAAAGGGGAAGCTGCTGGGGGGAAGAGGGTGGAAGGGCGGGATAGGAAGGGGGAATAGGGAAGGGTTTGTGACTGAGATGTAACTTGAAGAAAAAAAATAAAGTATTTAAAAAAAGAAAAAAAAAAGAATCATTCTCAGCCTCCTCTCCTCTCCTCTTCTCCCCTCCTCTCCCTTCCCCATCTCTCTTTTGTCCCCATCTCTTTCATATACAAACACACATATACACACAAAATACTGTTTCATAGATAAAAGATCCACTGCTATGGGCTTCATTCTTGAAGTATAGATATTTAGGAATATATACAGAACAAAAAAAACATTTGGAGAGTTTTTACATGAAGCATATACATTCATATATATGTGTGTGTGTGGGTATATATGTATATACACATATGCAAATATACTCACATTACAGAGATGCATGGATGGAGAATTTCTTATATGAAAGACATTTAATTAAATCTGAAGATAATGGGGAAGCATGACATTTATAGCACTGTCCTGCATTAAGACCCTAATAATTATATTTTAATGTAGATCAAGCAAATACTATTTTGAAATATATTTATGTCAAATGGCATGGCAGTCATACTGCAGATAGTCTGGTTGTTTTGTTTATGTGTACATATTTGTTCATTTTAACACTAAAAACTAGTTGGTCAGAATAGTTGTTTATTAAAAGCTATCAATCTTCTGATTTTCAACTTTTGTAGTCTGATTTTTATTGGGAGATATTATAATAAAACAACAGAGAAACGGGGCCAAATGGCTGAAGATTGATGCTGTAATGTATGGGGAGAAAATGGGAACTGTCCAGGCAGACACTGGTATGGCATTTCTTAATTTTGGAAGCTGCAGGCCCTGCACTTCCTATGTAATCAGATATATTTATCCCTCTCAGGTCTCTGAGGTGGTTGAAGAATAGATAGCTAGAGTCTCATAGTTAAATTTTGAGTTGTTTAGGAATCAAAAGGGTGATCTGGATCTAAGAAGATGTTTTTAAAATTATGATGCAAGTTAGCATGAAAGCTGAGTTAGATATAGAACTTTAAACTCATGGAGATGGTTAGATAGTAGAATGTTAAAGTCAGGTGCCAAATACATATGAACTGGACATTGGGAATGTATGCTAAGCCATATAACTGTCATAATTGTGGCCTAATTATTTCTGTTGTTTGGTATTGTATTTATTGTTATAAGAGAAAGAACCATTTGTTGGACTGAAAAGGGAAGCTGTTGGGGGGGGGGAAGATATACCTTAAACTTAAAAAAAAGGGGGGAAGAGGATGGGAGGTTGAGGGGGAGGAGGGTGGAAGGGTGGGACTGGAGGGGGGGTAGGGAGGGGATTGTGATTGAGATGTAACTTGAAGAAATAAAAAATAAATTATTAAAAAAATAAAACATCAATAAATTTATTCCCTTTCTACACTAGACATTGCGTGCAGCTGGGAAAACCTATATGATATTTTTCGTCCTGGTGATTTTCTTGGGCTCATTTTATTTGGTAAACTTGATCCTGGCTGTGGTGGCCATGGCCTATGAGGAACAGAATCAGGCCACTTTGGAGGAGGCTGAACAGAAAGAGGCAGAGTTTCAGCAGATGCTGGAACAGTTGAAAAAGCAGCAAGAGGAGGCACAGGTAGGTAGGAAGCTACAGTTGGCTCTTTATTGCTCTTTTAGTTTCTTATTACGTATCTTTGGCTAACATATCTGAGCTGGAGCTACAATTTTGTATTGTATGTAGCTATTGGCATTAGAAAGCTACAAGGTGTTCAAACTTAAAATTGTGCATAAATTCGAGTCAAATAAACTTTTTAGACATCATAAAGAAATTAGCTACTAAGTAGATATAGATTAGGTATAAGGCTTAATTATGAAATATTCCCATGGAAACTGAAGGTAGGATTTAAGGTATAAAATTGAGATTTCCAACTAATAATGCTACACTCCAATAGCAACCTTTCAAGTTGTATTCTGTCGTCTTTTCATCTCTAAAGTTTACAAGAAATCTCTGGAATTGCTGGTTTTTAGACTTCTTTGGAGTTTCTGTATTACCAATAGTTTATTGTTCAAAATAAGGTACCAGAAAGGCATCTGAAATTAAGTAACAAAGTTTTTTTCAGTACTGAAGTTTTTTAGGCTAGGGTTAGAGTGACTGAGACATTTATACTTTGAAGAGGTGGGGGCACAGGACTGGATTAAAAAGTGTGTTTGGGCACTCTAGTTACTGCAAGATGAGTGGAGACCGCAGGAGCCTGACGGGTGTCTGTTATTATGGCCATTCTTCTCTCTGTCCTCTCATAGGTGAATCCATTTGGCAAGAGTAGTCTTTTCATGGGCCTTGCTGATAGGTAGTTCTTTGTTGTTATAATTCGTAGTTTTCTAACAACTAACAAAACAGAACAGCTTTTTATGTTTTTCTTTTTCTTCCATTCCTTTCTTTTCTGAAGTATGTGCTAAAATCTTCAGACACTTCGTCCTCTTTCTTTTTATATTGTTTTGTTTGTTTGGCTTTGTTTTTTTCTTCAAGATTGCTTGTATTTGGTCTTTATACACTAGTATAAAGTGTGTTCACAGGCACCAGTCTTTGATATATGTATGCTTTGTTGGAGCTAGTTTTCCATTCATCTGATAATGGGTTTAAAGCATATGTTTTTATTGTGATTAAGCAGAGTTTATTACATTGCTTTATTTTTAGATCTAATGTTTTTGGGTATGGCATCTAAACTATTTTTTAAATAAGTGCCTCAACCCCCCCCCCCCATATTGTCTCCCAAAGTTGTATGGCTTTCTGCATTACCTTGTAATCATTCTAAGTGAATGTGTGCATAAAATGTTAGCTGTACATATTCTGTTTTATATACATAGGATGATAATTATTTCAAAACCATTTGGGGGAATGAAATATCATTTCTCTGCTAAATTGACTTGGCATCTTTGTCAAAAACCTGGGTGCCATTTGCAATTTAGGTTGTGGGGTCTAATCTGGCTAGATGATAAATGGTCTCCTGCACCAACACTCTACTGTCTGAACTGTTGTAGCTTTATAGTAAATTTTGTAGATGACTGCTCTATCTTTGGTTTTCTTTTCAATGATATTTTGAATCTTTGTATTTCCAAATGAGTTTTTAAATTAGTTTCTTTATGTAAGACTAGATAGTTTCTATCTCAATATATTCAAGTTGATCATTTTTTCCTATTGCCTAATTTGCTTTTAATTATTATCTAGTGTATTTTTCATATCAGACACATTAGCTGTTCATGAATAATATTTTGAACATATATAGCACAGTTTTAGCATCTCTAATGTCTTTGCCTCTTGTGTGTTTAAATTTTTGGTATATTTTTATTTTATTTTATTTTATTTGTCTTTACCATGTGTTGCATTTTTTTCCCTTCTTAAAGTTCTGAAAATCCTCAGTTAAATTCTAGAGAGTTCATTTTGGATATCACTGAATATTTTTGCATTCCTGCAAAAATTCTTGGTCTATGTAATGAAAGAGTTTCAACATGAATTAGCAGTTTGTTTCTTCCATATCTTCAAACATTTGAAGATTTGGCAGATAGGACCAGACTAGTATTTAATGTAAAGGTAACTAATTATCTCCAATAGAGTGACAGCCTTCCTAAATACTCTACCCAATGGTCTTTAAAACAATGTTAGTGCATAACTTAGTATGACTGGAGGGTGCCTTCTCTATAATACTTACTTTAGGAAGCTTCCTCTCTCTGTTTTGCTGTCTCTCTGTCTTTCTCTTTCTCTCTCTCACATGCACACACACACACATACAGAGAGGGAGGGGAGAGAACTGAGTAGTCTCAGTACTCAAGGTAGGTCTCAGAAGAGTTCCACAATTCGGTCTTGTCTTAGCTGTTCCTTATGTGCCTGTCCCAGCAACCATGGCCACTGTGGTTAGCCTGCATTCTTGGCTCCACTGCCCTGACTCATGAAGTCTACAGAGATACCCTTCCACTGCAGTTCAGTCTAGAAGTCCAAGATTCTAACTTAGGACTCTAATGGAGCCTTTGGGCTTTTCCATTTCCCAATATTTAAGAATATCTTGACTTATTGTCTTCAGAAACATGATTTTATCTACTTTTCTATTTTATTGATTATTTCAGTAGAGTGCAAATCTGGATCCAGCTATTCCAGCTGAACCAGAAGTAAAAGTCCAAGTGAAGTGTTTTATCTACTGGATATTTTAAGTTTGCTTGCTTGTTTGTTTGTTTGTTCAGGTGGATAGAGATAGAAATGCACATAGATATTTGAATTGTTGAATAATTACAATGTGTAATTGGAATTTATAAAACCAAAATTTAATTTTTCAACAATTCTGAGTTGCAAAATGCTACACAGATAACACAATATAAGAGTAAATTTCCTCTGAAATGCAGCCACTTTGGGGTAAAATATAACATAAAGTAAAAATGTACAATCTTTTAAACTTTAGAAATGAAATCCTAAGCTAGGTCTAGACTGTATCTAATAAGAGTTTAAAGGAGCTGATTTGAAACTCATGTATAAATAGCTAGAATGTGTCATTTTCATTCAATAATCAATTATTAGATTGTATTGGCCAAATCACCATGATTGGATACAGTGTTAGCTTTACGTCACTTAAAACACCACTTAGGGAAGGAAGAACTTTGGGGAGAAATCAGAGTACCAAGGCCATCTTAGCTTTTTATTGGTAACATGGTTAACAATGACTGAGGAATGATGAGAAGTGGAAGGGAAAGCTGACTTGGTGCACCATCAGGCTGTTTGTAGCTTCAATGAAGCCCAAGTCATGTCCATTACCTAAGGATCTTTCAGAACTTGCCATCTAGCCAATGACCTCATGAAACAGCATTGATTTCATTTTTACCTAATGTTTGTAGGCTTAATTTTTTTTGTAGTTGTGAAATGTACACAGCTCAGTGGACTCACAAAATCAGCAAATGTAAAAATGAAAAAGCTAACATTAGACAAAAGTGTTCTATGCTCAATCACTGTAATTGTAGTCTGTATTTAATTTGTGACCTTTAAGCTTCAATATTACCCAGTTTAGCCTATCCCAAGCTCTATGGGTCTACTGGGGAAACAGAGTAAGCTATAAGATATGCAATTTGAAATCATGACATTTAAGAGATCTAATATAAATAGTAGAACTGAAGCATGTATAGTTTTAACTTGATTCCATGTTTAAAATTAAGGACTAGTGACATGATTGTATTCTTAAGGATTAGTAGATACATTATAAGTTTAGAGTTTATTTTGAGTCACAGAGAAATGTCCTAAGAAAATGTTACCTAAGTAAATATTAAGCACTAACTTGTTATTTGGTGTAAGAGGAGTTCAGTATGCTATTTATGAATGATTGACTATGAGTCTGAGTAAGCAGGACATTGGCAGCATTGAAGAGTTGGGCATAAACAGGTGCATGGACATGAGCGACAGCAGGAAACATCTGCCTTTGAGGGACTCGGCCAATCTCTGAGAGTGGAACAAGTGACAGATTTGAGTTGATGAGTGACATGGAAAATGTGTTGTGTCAGAGGTTGCTTTAGTTGCCTTAAAAAAAAAATCTGTTTTGGTTTTGAATTGTTTGAGCTGTTACTCAGAATAGGCAGGGAAATTGTGTCAATGCAAAACATACTCCAGAAGTGATTTAAGTGAACGATAGTTTCAGGACTGTGGCCAGAGAGTATTAGCACTACTTCCTACATTTCCAGGGACAAACAAGTGGATAAATGATAAGCTCCGACAGTTCTTCTGTGTTTGTGTCTGCATGAGGAGGAAAGGAAAATGAGGACTTTATTTGGATAGAACAAAGATACGCATGCATTCATTTATTCAGCAATACATATTATATACCTCTCATGCATAATGCACGGTGTATTGTATTTAACTTGGTACCAACAAGTACTTTGTTGATTTACTTCATTGCATATACGTAGTTATATTGTGCAGCATTTTTACTATTTCTCATCTGTCATCATGGATGATTTAACAAATGATGGACAATCAAGAATAAAAAAAATTGGCTATCCTATCATACCACTTTTAAAAGAGGTAAATGGTGGGTTATGGTTTCAGTTACTGCATATAGACATTGTCTCATATCAATGTTTAAACCTGGAGTCCCTGCCTGGGTCCAGTGCTTAATATAAACACTTATCCAGGTCACGTGGCCTGTGTTGTCAAGTCAAACACACAAATTCAAGACTGTGCTCAGTATCCAACTGCCCACTGAGATGCTGGTGATCCCAGAAAGGTTGCAACATAGTGAGTTCCATTTTAAGGCTTTTTATTTTTGTTGACATAAAGTTGAAAAGCAAAATTACTGAAGAGGACTTGCTTCTTCTCAGGAACAATCAAAGTACTCAATGCTGACAAAATTATTTAGATGGCTTTCACCTTTAGCCCCTTCTAAAGCATAGTGCCCTCACACACCATTCTCACTCAGCCTTCTGTGACATATTGACTGTCGAGGCTAAGTTGTCCCTGACTCTACACCATTGTCAGACAACTGACTGCTAGATGCCTTTCACGTCTTTGCTTGCCAAATATTTACTGAGGACTTTCTAAGTCAGGTGGTGCAACAGCCACTGTAAAGGAAAAAGTAAAATGCCCAATATGATTTGTATTCCAAGCTGAAGATAGAAAAACATAGTAGATACATTAAAGTTATTTATATTTGATAATGACAAATGTAAAAAAAGCAACTGTTATTTTCATAATTTAATCTTTTCTACTCAGAGCGTAGGTTTAAAAACAGGAACATAATGAGCACTTGGCTGGATACATGTTATGTTGTTTCACATCCTTGCTAAGTCATGGTTAAATCATTTCCAGCCTAAAAATATTTTTCCTATGGTGAAAATACAAAACATTTGCCATGTTTTTACCACAGAGCTGTTTGTTTCATTAATAAATCCAAAATTCAAAATTCATAAGAATGCATAATGTTGAGATACACAAAGAAAATACATGAGATGTTCTCATAATCTTAAGAAAAAACTCACTAATTTGTTTGCTGATGTTCTTATCCTTTACAACGATACTATAAAAATTTTTTTTTTTTTGTTTTTCGAGAATCATTTAAAATTTTACAACTGAAAGTGTTGGGCAGCATTAGCTGGCATTAAAACACCTCAGAGGTGTGAACCATAGGATTAGGTGTAATCCAAGACAAAGATGAGAAGGAACTTGCCAGTCTACTTCAAGCCCTTCCTTGTAAGGTGAAACAGGCACGCACTGAAGGTTTGGGTTGGGTTGGGTTTGGGATGGGGCCTTACTATGTATCCCAGGCTGGCTTCACGTTCTCAGTCACCCTTCCTCTGCCTCCCAAGTGCTGGGTTTAAAATGCAAACTACCACACCCTGAGCTTTAAATGTCACAAAATTAAATAAAAGCAAACAAATGAAGCAGGACCACATGCTTATTCAAAGTCACACAAAAGAGGAACGATCCACGAGAGAAGTAGGACAGTGATCAAAGAGGGTCTACCTCCTAGGAAACAGGTACTTTTAATAGAGACAAAGGCCTTTCAGGTCAGCAAAAGGCCAGTCCAAATTAGATGCTGCAGAGGGCCGTTCTTGCTTTAATGCACATTGTGTTATGCCATTTAAATAGTAAAGGTTATTATTAAGTAAACGAGAACACAAAATTCTCTCTCTTATTGATGATTGTACGTGACAGTGCTCCCGCCCTCATTCCTGCTTTCGGGCGGGCATTTACTCTAAGCATCTTCTTGCCTTGATTCTTAACAGGCAGTGGCTGCAGCCTCGGCAGCATCCAGAGACTTCAGTGGGATAGGAGGGTTAGGAGAACTTCTGGAGAGTTCTTCAGAAGCTTCCAAGTTAAGCTCCAAGAGTGCCAAGGAGTGGAGGAATCGGAGGAAGAGGAGGAGGCAGAGGGACCACTTGGAGGGAAACCACAGAGCCGAAGGAGACAGGTTTCCCAAGTCGGAATCCGAAGATAGTGTCAAGCGAAGAAGTTTCCTGTTCTCACTGGATGGGAACCGGCTGACTGGTGACAAGAAGCTGTGCTCTCCCCACCAGGTATCTCAGTCTGACAAGCAATCTGTAAATCACTGCATCGGGTTTTGGTAGATCTCTATAGTGTCTTCTTTGAGTGACAGAGTGCTGGCACCATAGAGCTATTTAAAATCTATCATCAATTGTCTTAGAAAGGGATGTTGAAAAAATTAAGTAAGGCAGAACTTTCCTCAGATGTTTCACTGGGATTATATTGGAAGCTTCTGTTTAGTTTTCACATTTTAAGAACTCTGATAATCCTGCCTTCTTTATGAAGCCACTGCTTTGGTTATCAGAGGTTATAAAATAACAATTATATGAGTTCTGGAAAGGAATATCTCATAATTTGCCTATTTTCTCTAGCTTGAAAACTCTACTTAGATATCTCCATTATCCTGTCATGTTACATATGAAAAGAGGATTACAATCTACCTGCTCTTGAAGTCAGTCAGTTAGTGCTGGGAATTATGGTCCTCTATCCCATTCACAGAACCAGTGTTAGCATATTTTTTTAGGTCAAAGACAACAAAATATTTTTCACTTTTTAAATTTAAACATGGGTTACAAAATACAAACAGCAGATTGTACTACAAACCACGATAAATACCACTGTACTTTGAGGTCTATTTTATCTGTTAGATCATTGAGTGCCAAAAATTACAAACTACAAAGTGAGTCCAGGACAGCCAGGGCTACACAGAGAAACCCTGTCTCGAAAAACCAAAAAAAAAAAAAAGCAAAACTTTTCAAATTATATTAATTTTATTTATAAAAAAAACTGTTCCCTAAGGTGAATGCCTTGAGGAGCATACTAAATAATTAATTTAAAGCAAAACAAAAAACTATTAATCAACCACAAAGTATAATATCCTTTTAATAAAGAATAATAATTTAATGAAATTAAGAGTGACGATCATAAAATTTTGACAAAAAGAGAGTGACAATCACAAATTTTAGTCCATTTTAGTACTTGGTTATTTTCTCACTTTATTTTTGTTTACTTTTAGGCAGGTTTTCACTATATAGCCCAGACATCCTTAAACTCTCAGCTTTCACATTTCATTCACTATTTAAAAGAGCTATGTAAGCATTATATAGGAATCTCATATAATTAAGGAAAAGTTAAAACTGATGATTTCTAATGAAAGAAACTTTTAAAAATTTGAACAGTTTCAATTATTTATAAATACTCATGCATGTTATTGATATTTGCATGACAGTTGTATGTTTTTTGAAAATGGGGATTATTTTCCTTCTTGACTAAGGAAAAATTTATACATTAGTTTCTTTAAGCAGCAAGTATTTATAAAGCACTGTCTTGATTTCCTTTCCAGTAGCTGTGATTACAAAAGTAATGTGAGTGAGAATGGGTTTATTATGGCTAATGGATCCAGGTTATAGTCCATCATTGCAGGGAAGTCAGTTGGGCGGGAGCATAAGACAGCTGATTCCATGGCATCCGTAGTCAAGAAACAGAGCAGTGATTCTTATGCCTGCCACCCCACTCTCTTTCTCTTCAGTCTGAGACCCAGCCCATGAGTGGTGCCACTCACATTTAGGGTTGGTTTTCTCATTCCAATTAACCCAGTTAAGATAATCTCTATACAAACATTCAAAGGCCCATTCCCTGAAGTAATTTGAGATTCTGTTTATTTGAGAATTAATGCTAATTCACCACAATCATCATTTATGTAACAGGGAGAGCTCTAGGTGCTGAAAATCCCTTAATGAAAATTACATTCTATTCACTGATAAAATGGAACTTTATTTTAAAGGTTGATGCACAGAAATCATGCCAGACATGTTACATACTATGTTGGATGGTGATAAATATTATGGGAACAGGAGCCATATAATTGTAAATGATATTTTAAACTGGATGACTTGAAGGTGGCATTCTAAGATTTGGGGGAGTCAAGGGAAGAAGCTATACCATGGAACTGCATTACAAGTTCAGTGGAAGGGACATTTCAAAATTGTTATGTAACAATATGAACATAACTCTCATAGAGCAATGAGACTTGGGTGGTCAATGCTGCAGGAACCACAGAAAGGAAACTACAGAAGAAAAGTATCCGGTAGTTAATATTTGAACTAAAAGTAAATGCAGTATGTACATTTGAACAGTTTATTTTGTATTTGTAGATAGAAGGATGAAAGATGATAGATGATAATGAATTACATGGGTATATCCCTAGATGGATAGGCCTTCAAAAGTAAAAGAAAATACTGATGAGTGTTGAATCTAACTACAAATCTGACTAACAAAGAAGGCATGAATACAGGACTCTTAAGCAGAATGATGCCAGAAACTCTTTAGAGTGTTTGCTTTGTAGGCATCAAAAGACTTTCTCTTTTTTATATATATATATATATATATATAAGTACTTTATTTTTTTTTCTTCAAGTTACATCTCAGTCACAAACCCTTCCCTATTCCCCCTTCCTGTCCCACCCTTCCACCCTCTTCCCCCCCAACAGCTTCCCTTTTCAATCCAACAAATGGTTCTTTCTCTTATAACAGTAAATTCTATACAAAACAGCAGAATTAAATATGCCACATTTATGAGAGTTAAATGGCACAGTATACCTTCCCAATGTCCAGTTCATACATATTTGGCCCCTGACTTTAACCTTCTACCTTCTAACCATCTCCATGAGTTTAAAGTTCTATAACTTACTTAGCTTTCATACTAACTTGCATCACTATTATAACCATCTTCTTAGATCTAGAATGAAGACTTTCTCTTATAGAAAAGAGAATCAATTAAGGCAACTGGGACAGCAAGCTTAAATGGACTGGGCATATTCTTCAAATAATACATTTCCTGAAAATTTCAAAGTAGACAGGCCATAAATTATAGACATCCTGTCCTCCTCTCCTGATGCAAATTTAAATTCTATTTTACATTTATTGTATTATTTATCTTAAAGGCAAAATGCACAGCTATTGTACAACATGAAATTAGTTTAAGGTATATAATAGAGACATCCCTGTTGCTTGGTCACACTGGGGCAATTCATTTTAAACTAGAGACTTATAACCAAATATAGTTGTTCATATATTTAAGTTGAGACATGCCACAAATGAGTATTTCCAATGAATATTCATTCTACATAGTCTACTAAAACACCTGTTAACTCCCGGCAACTTCACGGGTTTTC
Organism: Lophiomys imhausi; assembly: GCA_907164525.1. Classification (NCBI taxonomy): domain Eukaryota; kingdom Metazoa; phylum Chordata; class Mammalia; order Rodentia; family Muridae; genus Lophiomys; species Lophiomys imhausi. The sequence goes on along the minus strand of CAJQZJ010033126.1, from coordinate 2,278,442 downwards.
AACCTTCTTTGGGTTTAGACCCTATATACACGGTTATGTCACTGAGAATCAATACTTGCACTTTCTTCCTTATTGGAAATTTAGAAAAAGTCCACGTGCCTATCTTGTTAGAACAGAGGAAAACAAAATGAAGCCAACACCTGTAATTTATGTTCTGAGAGGCATGAGGTGAGGAGAGGTGGTCCTTTTTAGTTCAACAAAAAAGCTCTTTCTCTAGAGAAAAGCTTGCCACAGCTGCGGGTATTCCCTTCACTCTGCCACATCTTCAAGGGTGTTATTTTTGGTTTATTTTCTCTGAATACTATTTTTGTTATCTTCTTTTTTTGTGTTTGGTTGCCTTGAAAGCTGTGCCTACACCCATTATTATACTTTCCAAAGAGTGAAAAGAAGTTTCAAATAAACTCAAAGATCTGGAATGCCTCTGAAAAATACCCAGACATAAAAGCGTGCCAATTAAAGGCATTTTCAGATATGTTATGGATGTAAAAACATGCCATATACTCCCAAGGATTGTAACATACGCAAATTTTCACTTTCCAGAGAGAGAGTTTTAGAACACAGGTAGATTAAGATTAATGCACTTAACCTTCCTAGAAATTAATGTAAGATGTACTAGAGTGAAATGTAAATTTATACTTTGCTGAGTATAGAGATCCACCTGAGTTTGGAATCAGCTGGAAGATGGATGGAATAAGTTACTGAATCATATCTACTATGTCTTCACCACGTGTGTGTGTGTGTGTGTGTGTGTGTGTGTGTGTGTGTGTGTGTGTG
>CAJQZJ010033126.1:2172010-2277658 GCA_907164525.1 Lophiomys imhausi | reverse complement strand
GTGTGTGTGTGTGTGTGTGTGTGTGTGTGTGTGTGTGTGTGTGTGTGCGTGCGTGTGTGTGTAGCAAAACACCCAAGACTGACTGGTTTATATAGATCTGTATTTTGGCATATAATCTAGAGGGTGGAGTGTGACTGTGGCTTCTTCCTGGTTTCTGAGAGAGCCTTATGAGCGAAAGACCAAATGGTCTCACACAGAAAAGATAAGAGGGAAACACGCTCTGTGATGGATCTCAGAAAAGCATTAATTCACTCATGAGGGCTCTGTCTCTAAAAACTGCCCCATTATGGAATTACGTTTCCAACAAATGAACTCTTGGTATGCATATTCAAATGCACTGACTCAGAATTCCAAATTTAATTTCCTGAAAATACGTGTTTTTAATATGTAAACTGATTTGTACATGATGTCTCATAGCATTCATTCTCCTATAGCCAATATTCATCACATATGTCGAGTGTGAGATTAAACATGTCAGCATTCATTATTAAAGTGAAGGACACAGCTTTGGGTCTGTGGATGAGGAATCAGTCTAACCTGTGCCTGGCACTGGTTCCACACTCTGGTTTGAACTGAGGGCTGCAAAGAGAGATACAGCACAGGTGAGGCACACCCTACAGCTACTGGCTCTTGTAGTGAATTTACCCAACAAAGGACATGTTTCAGAATGAAAAGTTCCTTTCAAGAAGTTCCAAAGAACAAAGGCAGTTGTCTGGGGAAAGACGTAAATGTGAAGCTAAACATGGGACCCAACCCCCCCCCCTCAAAAAAAAACAACAACAACAACAACAACAAAAAATTGAGTCTGTTTTTCCTGGGTTTTCTCCACTATAATGATATTTGGTTTTATATTGGAGAAGAAAAGGAAAACATGTTCCTGGAGCAGGTTTAATATATTAACACATGCATATATTAGTGTCTTCTGTTTTGATTTGCCTTGCTTTTGAGATAGAATCTTGCAATGTAACACAGACTGACCTACAATTCTCTATCTTGCTTGTGCTACCCAAGGGCTAGTACAATAAGCATGTGCCTTCACACTTCACACATGGCTATGTGGTGCATGCATGTGCTTTTTAAAGTGTGTGTGTGTGTGTGTGTGTGTGTGTGTGTGTGTGTGTGTAATTATGGTGGTTATGAAAAGGGGTGGGGCAGGGAATATGAGAATAAGAAAGGAAGCAAAAAGAAAAACCATTATTGATGCTGGGAAGAGCAAACAAATATTCCATTGCCTGACCAGGTGTATTTTTAGAAACTATCACCAAGGTAAAATTAATCCTGGGCTATCCAATCCAGTTTTAAAAATCCACTCAAAGCATCAAAGAAGGATCTAAGCTACATCCTATTTTCTGGTATTAGAGAACAGCTTATCAGTTCATTTGTAAATGTGTGTGATAAACACCTTTGTGGACTGGGCATGTAGCCCAGTGGTATATAATTGCCTAGCCAATATTGAATGAGACAGTGGGTACAATGCCCAGCACAGGAAGGAAAAAAAATCAAGAAAGCTTGTCATGTCTTTGTTTTGAGTTATCTAGCTCTCATTAATGGAATCAACATGAAGCCATGAGAATCACTTTCTTTGCTTCATTCATGTTATATACCTTGGTTCTTTAGGTTAGTGTTAATTTTTCAGTAGGCAGAGTTCCACAGAGAGCATTAAAAATCCTCTTATATTTGCTGTGACATGCAGACTCTCAGATCAAGAGACTCACTGGTCACCCGGTTGAAAAATGGTTCGAAAATTATAAAGTAAAGTTCTGTGACATGATTCCCATGTGGAGAGAGACAAAAAGATCTAGGGGTCTTCCTGGTAGAACCCAGGAGAGAATGAAGACACAGTGATAATCTTTTTCCATGGTATAGTCAAGGATCAAATTATCAAGGCGATGATTTGATATGAGTATTTTTAAAACTTGGTATAAACATTTAGAATCCGAACTAACAGTCACTTGAACCAATGTTTTCTTCATCTAAGTTGCGAGCCCCCAGATCACAGCACTGAGAAGCGGAAGCTCCCTTCCTGCTTGTATCTCCGCCCTCTTCACTCATCGTACTGGGACAGCATATTCCATCTCACAGTGCCAGAGTGAAGCTTAGATAGATGGAGCGCTTATGAATTTAGTTAATTGTGACTCAGGAATCTTATAGTGGCATGCTTCCTAATTACATGTACACTGACATTTGCACTGTGGTCTTCAGTACAAAAAGAAAACCTGCATGTCCCTATGAATTTTATTACCTGCATTTAAGAACAAGCTGGCACCAGCCCAAAAGCAAACTGTTTCTGGAATCTTAGTATTTTATTAAACAATTATGTCCCACCCTGCCCCTGTCCCCGATCTCTTCCTTCCTTGCTTTCTCCTCAGTCTCTCTTGAGTATCCGTGGCTCCCTGTTTTCCCCAAGACGCAATAGCAAAACGAGCATTTTCAGCTTCAGAGGTCGGGCGAAGGACGTGGGGTCTGAGAATGACTTTGCGGATGATGAGCACAGCACCTTTGAAGATAGCGAGAGCAGGAGAGACTCACTGTTTGTGCCGCACAGACCTGGAGAGCGACGCAACAGTAACGTTAGTCAGGCCAGTATGTCATCCAGGATGGTGCCAGGGCTTCCAGCAAATGGGAAGATGCACAGCACTGTGGATTGCAATGGTGTGGTTTCCTTGGTGGGTGGACCATCAGCTCTTACGTCACCTACTGGACAACTTCTGCCAGAGGTGATAATACATAAAACCAGCTGCTACTGACATTTCAATTTGAAAAAAAAAATCCAGGCCTGGGTACTTGAGCCTATTCTATGATCCTACTTCCTCCAAATGAAAGTGCTTAAAAGTAACACGATTAAGAGAATGGAAAAACAGAACGAAACAAAAAAAAAAAAAATCAAAATCACCAACCAAACAAACAAAAAGCACTTGACTTGTTTGAAACTGTTAGCTTTTTAGATTAAAAGTACTCAAAATAATAGAGTCTGAGATAAAACACAAATCTGCAACTAAAGTAGATTTACCACAAATACAAAATGACAAGCACTTTCACAATAAAATCTTCATTATCAATGTTTCCCTTAAATTATATAATCATCCATCAGCTTATATTCTGAAATGTTCATATTCTTAAAATTAAATACTGTAATGGTTAATGTATTGACAATGGACAGTTTTATACAACTTTAAATTTTATAGTGCTACTTGAAAAATTATTCCAAAATAAAATATGTTGATTATAGAATGGCATATGGAAATAAAAAATATATCTCAGGAAAGCACACACATTTCATTGTACATCTGTGTTTGTGCATGAGAAAAAAATGGCCCATATATGTCAGTTTCTCCATATAGCCTCAAAGAAAATAACCTAGCCTTGAGACTATATAATACTATTTAGTTTTGTGTAAAGATTGACCTATTCCTCACTGCTATAAGTTGAAAAATAATTTTTCTTTGAATGAAAATTAATTACAGCATGCCTATGAAAAATTTCTCCTCAAACTCTGCCATGTTGATTAAAATGCTTGTGTAAAATAGTTGCTTTATAAAATTGCATCCAGCCAGTGAACTCTGTCAAAGTATCTGTGGTCTTTAAAAATATATGTTTATAGAACACAATAATCTGTTCAATGTCTTAATGTCTTATTATTACTTGAGACTGCTACCTGAAAAAAAAAAAAGAACAACTTGCACGAAGCATGAGTTTTCCAGAGAGATGCTATCTATTCTTGTGTTATCTGTGGAGAAGGGTGGTTTGAGCCATCAGTATTTGGTTTGCAGGGTACCACCACTGAAACAGAAGTGAGGAAGAGAAGGCTAAGTTCTTACCAGATTTCAATGGAAATGCTGGAAGACTCCTCTGGAAGACAAAGAGCCATGAGCATAGCCAGCATCCTGACCAACACCATGGAGGGTGAGATGCAGGCTTCGAGAGTCTGTTTTGCAGTGACTGCTCTCAGCACATGTTCTTTTTGCAGACTGTCTAATGGCTTTCTAAGTCTAGAACCATGTTGCAGAAGTAAAAACGCGCTTCCACATAACTCATATTGGTTATAAAAATGAGTACTAGCCTAGTTCTCTTTGACTTGGATCCTTAACTTGCCTGTAGAGTGGCATTTCTCCCACTTGATATCATATCATTGAAGACTTATTCTACTGTTACATCACCCAACAGAGTAAACCCTTTTTCCTTTCAGCCTGGGTGTGTAGAGGTCTGAGTCAATGATGTTAGGGTTGGAGAGGGATGACAGTGAGTTGAACAAATCCAAGCCTGTGCTCCAGTCAAACAAGACTCCTAAAAAGTGCCTCTTTCACCATCTGTTTTCACAACTCTAAAAATCCCCTAAAGGACACGGGACACAAACAATTGGTGATTGTATTCACTCTTTAACATCCCCATAAAGTTCCCTTTAAAAGTTCTATTTGATAGTGATATTATTGCATTTTTATTTATTACTTATTTTGAAGTTGAATATTAAATTCAAAGTACTTGTATTTAAAAAGAGAAAGCAGGTCAATATCAGCATGCCACTTGCTGGACATTTTATGGTTGTCCACATGTAATAATAAGATTGTTTTTATACAGTCTACTTATTAATCCCAGTAACATGAGCTTGCATACACACAAGTAAACATCAGCTTTATCAAACAATATGTCACTTACTAGGAACAATAATTAATTTTTACTATTATTTAATACTTTTCTTCTTTATCACCCAGAACTTGAAGAATCTAGACAGAAGTGTCCACCATGCTGGTATAGATTTGCCAATGTGTTTTTGATCTGGGACTGCTGTGATGCATGGTTAAAAGTGAAGCACCTTGTGAACTTAATTGTGATGGATCCATTTGTAGATCTTGCCATAACAATTTGCATTGTACTAAATACCCTGTTTATGGCCATGGAGCACTATCCCATGACTGAGCAGTTCAGCAGCGTGTTGACAGTGGGAAATCTGGTAAGTACTGTAGGGAACAATGCAGCAGAGAAAAATACCACCTGTGCTGTGCCAAACTGAAAATTTTGTCTTCTTTCTTCACAAGAAGAGACATCTAAAGGAATATCACAGTGTTCCTCAATTAGGATCTGAATTTCATTTTCGTTGAGGCTGATTATGTAGGACAATGTCTTTGCAGATTAGCATGGTGTCTTATAGTTATAAACTCCTCACACTTTAGAGAAATATATACTGGAAATGAGGTCCAGAGGAAGCATGAGATCCCTAAGGTTTGACTTTATAGGGTCTTTACAGAAACCATACCAATTGAAATGATGCCCCAAAAGTCAATTTCTACTTTTAAATTATTTATTTTTATTTTATGTGCATTGATGTTCTGCCTGATTGTTGTATATGTGTGAGAGGGTGTCAAATGCCTGGAACTGGAGTTGCAGACAGTTGTGAGCCACCATGTGGGTGTTGGGAATTGAACTCCAATCCTTTGGAAGAGCAGCCAGTGTTCTTAACTGCTGAACCATGTCTCTGTCCCTAATCTCTAGTTTTAAAAGGCACAATTGTTTATAAGTGAATCACTTAATAATAAATAGCTTCAGTGGTTTTCATTCAATAGAAAAAAGTTGGTAAGATGCATTTGTAGGACTTTCCATATGTGAAGGTAGGTAATCATAAGGAAGATTGTACTTAAATGTATTTTCAAACAAGTAACCTTCCCTGTTTTTTCAGACTTTAAAACTGGCATCAGTTCATCTGTACTTTCTAGAATATGACTAGAATTTACTTCTGACAACATTGACACATTCTATTATAGTTCATAGTATTCAAAATCATTTTATCAACCTGTAACATATCTTTAACATCATCCTTAGGCCTGTGACCCACAAATAACTCAGTAAAGAGTTCATTCCCAATTATAAAGTACTGAAAAGTATTTTGATACTTAATATTCAATAGGAAAATACTTGGCTGCTTTTTTGTTTCTATGAAGGCTGCTGCATCCTTGCAAGACTCCAGGGATAGGCCTGACTGGGACAGTGATGGACTAAAGAAAAAACAAACAAGGCACATGGGTTCAGATTAGCCAGAATTAGGTAGGTTGGGCTCTCTGATAAAGAAACTTCAGCCCTTGGAAGCTCGGTGTGTTTATAGAGTTGAACAGAGAGGTGGGGTAATTGCATATAGCCAAACAGAGAGGTGGGATAATATGCATATTGCATACAGATAAACAAGGAGGCAGAGTTATTATATACAGCTGAATCAAGGAGACAAGTTTAGTTAATCTCAATAGAAGCAGTCTTTTTTGAATAGCAGTCTTCAGACTGTAAATACAGGATAGGCAAAAACTATGATGAAAGTTTTCTGAACACACTGTCAACATCCACCCATGGACCAGAGGAGGGCTTTGCCATTCTTTTGAGCCTCACTCCCAGAAAGAGGCCATTTTTTCCATGGGTCTGAGGCAAGGGTTCTTGACTTAATGGCTCATGTCAACAATATACATTCACTCAAGACTTTATACACTCAGGACTTCCTTTGCATCCTACAGAAGTCCATGGAATAAAACTATCCAAAGACGTAAATGTTTTTGTGTATTTGATTTTGGTTAACTTAATCTTTACAATAGTCTGTAGCGGTCAAAATGTGGAACACTGTACTGTAGGAGATGTAGATTATTTAAAGATGCTATTTTTTATTGGATATCTTTTTCATTGAGCTTCAGGGAAATGGTTTTCTCTCTGGTTCATTAAGACAATGCTTAGCATCTGTTTCTAGATGATATTATTTAGTCCTATTTCCATGTTCATATCAAAGCCTTTTGGAGGACCCACAAATCATTATCTTGAACACACCTTAAGGACATTCTAAGCATCAAATCACATAGTGTAGCAAACCCTATGCAGCTCTTGACACTGCAAACTCATTTCAAAAAGGAAAACTTTGAGAATCAGTTTTACATTCCCTCAGAGTGCCTCAGTTTACGTGTTTTTCTTCCCTCTGGCTCACTGATTGTAGTCCATCCTTGTCCTAGCAATAGCTAGCTAGCATCATGTCCCACCTGCAGTGAACTTGCAGCATCAGAACAAAGTGTCTATTCTACCACAGGAATGAATAAAAAAATGTGTTTATCTTTTAGCCATCTTTTTCATTCAGATGAGTTGAACTTGTCTTTCTTTCTGTGTACAGATGTACATTTCCCTCTAAAATAAAACAGAGATATGTATAAAAATTGTGCCTTCTGTAACCTCTGTACTACATGAGTTTTTAATATTTAAACCTTTTGCACTTAGGTATAAATTTGTTCTTAAAATTGAATGCATCAGATTTAGTACTAATTAGTAATTATATTGTATGAAAGACAGTACAAGGATAATAATGAGTGTCTTCTTTGTCCTCCAATGAAACCTCAAGGCCTAATAAACACAGATGTTTCCCACAAACTATGTGGGATAAATGATTCTTTACTGCAGTTTCTGGGAAGAACTTTATTACTAAGCATATAGCTGTCTTTCGAGGAGTCATAAATGGAAGTGGTTGTTGGTTGGCTTGTTAGTATTCACATTATTCTTTCTGGTCAAAGGGCTTTAAATTGCAGGGATCTCCAATTGTGAGCATCAAATGTACCCTATGAAACAAATTTTCTTGCCTTAAGGAAGACAACTTATTATTCCTATCAGTTTTGTTTACAAATCCCCAATCTTTAGGGATGTAAAGTTCCTAATGAGGACTGTGCCTTCAAAATAGGATGACCAGAAGTAGGCATGATCGCATATACTGAAAATCCCAGTGTTCAGGAGGCTGAGGTAGGAGAGACTATCAGCATGAACTACATAGTAAGACCCTAATTCAAAGGAAAGGAGAGGGATGGAGAGAAGGAGAGGGAGAGAAGGGGCATGAAAAGGAGAAGTCCTAAGGTTCTCAAAAATTGGAAATCATTTTGGAAGTTAAGCCTTAAGCCCCGTGAATCTCATCAGTGAAAAGGCTAACTCATTGTTTGGAAGTGAAGTACCCAGTTCTCCAAAATATTAAGCTTATTTTCCTCTGTCCGATTCCACTTCACTCCCACTCTCTCTTCCCTAGGGTTTCAACTTGATAGTGGAGTTCACATAATACTATATTAATTAACACCTTTTATTCACCGTCTCAAGTGCACTTGAAGGATAGGGATGGAGTTGTCACATAAAACGGAAAGATGAAGGTCCAAGCCTTGGGAGGGATGGTAGTGCAGCTTGGATGCAGGACTAGGCTTGGGGGCAGTGTAAACACTTGCTGCATCTCTCAGCAGTAGGGTATCTAACAGGTGTTGCATCTCACAGCATTTAATCAAGAAAGAGTTACATTTCTTTTTGAGTTCCAGGTCAAGGTTTTCATGATAGAACTATGTTGGGCATATTTCATAGACAGCCACTTCTAGTATAATCAGCCTGAAAAGAAGGAGAAGGTGCGGCCATTTGAAAACATGGCAATCCTGAGCAGTCATGCAGGTGGAGAAATTAGTCCCACAAGAAGGATAGAAAAGGGTGCTGGGGTGACAATGGCACAAATATGCATCCTTACAAGTCATCTCACCCTTTCTGTGCTGTTTGATTCTGGAGACCCAACACCCACCTTTTTCTTCAATTTTGACACCTATAATGCATGATGCTGATTTGATTTTTTTTCCGGATTATTTTGTTGATCATGCCAATCACTCCATCACTGACACTTGCTGTGACCTCTATTACTGGGTTTTGGACCTCTCACATCATTTATGATGTTTTTCACCCAATATTTTTACATCCCAGTAACTTTAGGAATGATACAGTCCGCAGCTTTATTCCTTTCTGTGTGCACAGCTGTCATAGATCGCTGGCCAAGGATTGCTTTAAGCACTGAAAGGTCACAGCTGAAAAGTCATCTTTCCCACCATTTATTAGAAGTGCTATCAGCCTCACTTCAACTTTGTGCCACCTTTAATGCCTTTCTAACCCCAAAGTCAGAATTTCTAAGTTGCTAGGACTTAACTTTTCCTTTATTTCCCATATCTACTTAATATGAAAATCTATTATTTCTTCTTTCAGGGTATTTATCTTTTTCTCTTAAAACTTTAAAAACATTTCTGGCACTAATGTCTGTTATTCCTTGAGTGATCCCCCTTAGCCACATCAGAAAACCATTGTCACAATACCATACAAATGCCACACAGAGGCTCATGTATTTAAATATTTCTCTGGTCATTGTTCTCTGTGTCCACAATTAGAGTGTTCTTGCTTCTCAATTCATATTCTTCCAAGTTCCACTTCCTCCTCTTTCTCTCCTAACATGGCATTCAGCCTACATTAGGCAACTTTACCTTAATTCCTAAGGAACTTTCTTATGCTGTAAGCTGTAGTTTTGTATCTTATGCTATAAGATATGGGTGGATTTTTGTTTATTCTTCACAAATTCTGTTGTGAATTTATCAGTGGCAGACCCTGCATCCCATTTGGTTTGGGTCTCCAACTGTGTCTATATTGTAGTTCCTCAATAAACAAATGACTGGTTGTTTCTACACTCCAAAATGCTACTTCTGGAGTCAGGCTTTTGTAAAAATAACACACAATTTAGAGTCAACAGACAGTATGACCTGATTATAATTGTCACTGTAGATGAATAATATAATCCCTGAAAAAGTACAATACTCTGAGGCTTGTTTTTTATTATTGAGCCCATATCTGAGGCTGTCATGGAGGTCAGATGAGGTAATGTCAAAGAATCCAGCAGTGTTCCTAGAATGTTGTCATCGAGCAGCTTCCTTCCTCCCACATGTACACCATTCACCTCCTGAACTTTTCATTGAAGTATCAATGGAAAATATTTCTGCTCCTAGCCCTTATGTTTTTCCCAGGATATTGGGATGTTGGGGAAATTGAATAAGTGAGGAATATTTGTAAAACTTTCCACAATATGGAAGGAAATTGATGTTTTATGGTCTTGCAATGTTGAAACTGCTGCATATGTAAATATAAGATGACATAGCATGGATAATAGGACAATCAAGTGGAAAACCCCAAGCCAAAAACTTCAGGTCTTTTTAATGCAAGTCTTAATGCAAGAGTTCATTTATCCTAAATTATACATCACAGATGTTAGATAGTTATATTTTGTCAGGAGTTTATTGGAACTCATTAAAACAAACGATAATTTCAATAGGCTAGTATATTGCTGCTCAAATAATTATGTAGTGATTTATATATGAATCTATAAATGTGTTAGGCTGAATTAAGAACAAAAGAATAAAAAAGGGTTATGGAAGCTTCTGTCTTGATTTTGATCAAGGATCCCACTGTTTTGTAGTTTTTTTCTACAATAAATAAGCATTACATCACTTCCCTGATGATTCGGTTGATTCAATTTGAGTGTCTGGAGACCTCACAATCTCTGTTGAGTCTCTCTCTGGTATTCAGTATTTTCACAGGACATTGGATTTTGTTGTTGTTGTTGCTTTTCCAGCCATATTAAAATTCAAGCTCATTGAGATCCTATAATGTAGAGAGAGTCTATGCAATGCATTATGTTTGAGAATCTCATCCTTGAGAACAACTTACCTAAGAGCACTAAAACTACTACAGGAAAACACGACAGCATTACCAGTGCTTTAGGGACCTGCCTTAGCATCATTTAAGGGAAATGCTTGTAATTTTGAAATGAAAATGTTCATTCAAATATTCTTAAGGAGAAGTTTCATGGTGGCATTACATTTACAATGAAAGCCCAACTCTAGGTTACACATTTGCCAACTGCAGGAGACCTAGTCATCTCAGCAGATCTAAAAAGATTAATTTTGATTTTCCGTAAGAAGAGATATAGAGGATCACTTACCTTAAGAGTTTCTAGCTCGTTTTATGCATTTCTATCATTAGGGTGCCTATTTTAAATAATATCTGCCCATGAACATTTTACACAAATAAAATCCGTTTGAGTTAGAACTGATTTTAAGTTCACCAGGGAAACTATTTGTTAAAAAAAATTCCATGATGAGCAATTGTACAAAATGAAAACATCATTTTTCAAAATATAGTCTACCTTGCTTACAATATATTTTACTTCTGTGTGTATAAACACATGACTAATAGGAGTTAAAGTATGATTTGAAATTGGTATTTCCTTTTGAAATATTTGTACAGTTTAAAATGAGATATTAGTTATTTGTGCTTTTTTTTTTAAAAATGGGTCTGGATCTTTTAAAGTAACTATGATGTTTTAACCTACTAAATGATTCTAGTAAATTTAACTTGACAGAACTTCTTCAGGATAAAGGTTGACTTATTTTAGTAACTTTGACTTTGCCATCCTAAATCAGATGTTTTACATAAAGAATTGGGATAACTATTTTAAAAGATTTTGGCAGGAATAATTTCATAGACTGTCATACATTTACGTTTTTATTACCTGTGGTTTCAACTTTGATATCAATGTTTAATGTGTTCTGTTTCAGTTCTTTCTATTGTCAAATACACATTTATTCTATTTTCACCTTATTATTCTTAATCATGGATATGTGTGTAACCTGAGAATATTCTCCTGCTTGTTCCAATTAAATCTGTAGTTCCTTGGTCTATTAATCCATTACCCTTAATTCTGAGGCAGGCAGTCAGAGACCCCTATTATAAAACATTAGTGTCAGACACTCTTTTGTTTCAAGACTGTTTATAAAATGCAGAAACAAAATGCAACCCCTTAAAGAAAACTTCAAACTTTAAACATAAAACATATATTTTTAACCAATTTTAAATAATTTTTAGTAACTTCCAATAATATGGAAGTTTATTTTTAAATAAAATACTTATTTTTAATAATGTGCTTCATATCACTTTTTTGTAATATTACAAAAAGTAAAAGTGCTTTTTTGTAGAAGCATAACGTACCACAATGTCAATAATGTCATAGCAATTATTCAGTATGAGATTGAAAATGTGCACAGTATAAGAAAAATATGTTTAGCGCAGTGCTAGTTGGTGGGGAAGCGCTAAGCCTACATTGATTTATTTAGTTTCAAAGTCAGATGTCTGCATTGGTTATGGCTTCATGTAGCATCCATGCTCAGCATGGCTGAGGGCTGCTCTCATTCCCCTCCAGGTCTTCACGGGGATCTTCACAGCGGAAATGGTCCTCAAAGTCATCGCCATGGACCCCTACTATTATTTCCAGGAAGGCTGGAATATCTTTGATGGAATTATTGTGAGCCTGAGTTTGATGGAGCTTGGCCTGGCCAACGTGGAGGGGCTTTCAGTGCTTCGGTCCTTCAGACTGGTATCTCCCTCTGTTCATGTCCCATCTCCCTTTAGCATAGCATTTATTTTTAAATGTGTGTTTATATAATTATCATTGTTTGTAAAATAGTATTTTAATTACACCAAGTCGATATCCCCAGAAAATGTACAACCATGACTTTTCATGATAAATATAAACTATGTTCTAAGAATAACAAAAATGATTCCACAAGTCAATATGTAGGAGGCGTTAAAAATATATAGATGTGCTCTTTCTTTTTTTTAATTTATTTATTACTTCAGGTTACATCTCCATCACAGTGTCCTTTTTCCACCCCTCGCAGTCCCACTCTCCCACTCTCTACCTCCTAACCCTTCCATCCCACTCCCCTGGAGTGGAGTGTCCCTACATAACAGTCCCCCACCCCAGTTCAGCAGTCATATGAGGGCCAAGAGCCTCCTCATACACTGGGGGCCTACAAGGCAGCACCACTAGGGCAAAGTGTCTCATTGACAGGAAGAAAAGGAAAAAGTCTATGTTCATGTTCCCTTTGGTGCATTGGTTGTAGTATAGTTATCCTGTACTATATGGCTAAAATCTGACTATAAGTGACTAGATGCCATGCGCAACCTTCTGAGTCTGGGTTAGCTCACTCAGAATGAGCTTCTCTAGTCCCATCCATTTGGCTGCAAATTGCATGATTTTCTTGTTTCTGATGGCTGAGCAGTATTCCATTGTGTAGATGTACCACAGTTTTTTTAATCCATTCTTCGGTTGAGAGACATATGGGTTGTTTCTAGTTTCTAGCTATTACAATAAAGCTGCTATGAACAGATGAGGAAACTTCCTTGTGATTCAGTGAGGAGTCATTTGGGTGTATACCCAGAAGTGGTATGGCTGGGTCCTGAGGCAGAGCTATTCCAAGTTTTCTAAGATATCACCAGACTGACCTCCGTAGTGGTTGCACAAGCCTGCACTCCCACCAGCAGTGGAGGAGTGTTCCCCTTTCTCCACACCCTCACCAGCATGTGCTGTCATTTGAGCTTTTGAGCTTAGCCATTCTGACAGATGTGAGATGGAATCTCAGAGTCGTCTTGAATTGCATTTCTCTGATGGTTAAGGATGCTGAGCATTTCTTCAAGTGTCTCTCAGCCATTAGGGATTCCTCCTTTGTGAATTCTCTGTTTAGCTCTGTTCCCCATTTTTTTATTGGATTATTTGGTTTCTTGGCATTTAATTTCTTGAGTTCTTTGTAAATTTCAGATATTTGCCCTCTGTCAGATGTGGGGTTGGTAAAGATTTTTTTCCCAATCTGTAGGCTGCTGTTTTGTTCTAGACATGCTCTTTCTAAATTGGTTTTAAATTCAGAGGTTGTTTTCATTATATATCTGTAAGGTGAAGAATGAAAAAGGGGAAAGAAGGAATGTACATAAGAAGTGTTAAGACCCAATTAATGCCAATCAATGTCAGGTTTTGAGTCAACCCCACTCTTATCAGGGGAACTATTTCAAACCGTGTAGAAGCCGGGAATAGTGATGTATATCTATAATCTCAACACTTGGGAGATAAATTCAGAACTAGTTCAGGGTTACCCTTGGCTATTCCATAAGTTTGAAGTCAGCCTGGACTACGTGAGACTGTGTCACCAAAATGAAGACAAAGCAAAACAAGTTCAACACATAAAAAAAAAGTTGGATGTATTTGGTAGTTTAAATAATGATATCACAAATTGTTCAGAATTACAACAAAAATAATTACTAAAAGTACCCACATTTTTGTCCAAAATAAGAAAATATATATTTAATGCCAAATTAATACTTATATAAATTATATAAATTAATACTTATATATTCTCATATGTAAGTATATATAGTAAATTGAACAAAAGCTTTTAAAAATCAAATTAGCTTACTTCACATCTATTATAAAATAAGAAAATGTAGTTCATATTTCCAACATTCCTTCTTTAAGTTTTTAGAGTAGAATCTGAGGTGACAGTTGATGCATTAACAGGTCTGTCTCAATTAAAATAATAATCTTTAAAAATAGTAATCTTTTTCATAGGTATATCTTTCAGTAAATCTGAAATAAGGATTATAAAGAAAAATTATATTTAAATGATATGACTTGAATTACAATTCTAATATTATTATCACCTTTTGTTTTAAATCATTATGATAGACTCATAAAGTAATAATCTGGTTTCCACGCATACCAAAGTTCCTTATATTTGATTACAGCTGCGAGTCTTCAAGTTGGCAAAATCGTGGCCGACACTGAATATGCTCATTAAGATCATTGGCAACTCGGTGGGCGCGCTGGGCAACCTGACCCTGGTGTTGGCTATCATCGTCTTCATTTTTGCTGTGGTCGGCATGCAGCTGTTTGGAAAGAGCTACAAGGAGTGTGTCTGCAAGATCAACGACGACTGCACGCTCCCTCGCTGGCACATGAACGACTTCTTCCACTCCTTCCTGATCGTGTTCCGTGTGCTGTGTGGAGAGTGGATAGAGACCATGTGGGACTGCATGGAGGTCGCTGGACAGACCATGTGCCTTATTGTGTTCATGTTGGTCATGGTGATTGGGAACCTTGTGGTACGTATGCATTGCAGAAGTACATAAATAAGAATGCATTTGGGCTGTAGGAAATACGATGGCTTACGCAGTAAATAGATATATCTTCAATTTTACTGCCAGCAGCTGAGAGTCAAATCCCCTGCAGGGAATCAGTGAAGGTTCTTCTTATTTCAATTCTGTCAGGTTGGAGCCCCCTGTCTGTGACACTGGAATAAAATGTACATGCTGTGGAGGATATGAGGATGGGAGGTGCATTTAATGCATGTTTAGGGGGTGCAAATACTACCCTTCTTTTTTATCTCGACCAAAAAAAAATATTTTCTTATCAAAACTAACTGTATCCTGATATTATATTGATATGATAATGTCTTTAAACCCTAAGAATACACTTATTTTATACTGATGTATTCTTTTACATGTTGATAATTCATATTGTTTTATTTAAAGGTGTGGGTTAGACACAAATGCTAAGGACAAATTTTAATGAAATAAAGTATCATGCTTTAGTTGAGGTTTATAATTACCATAGAGTACAAAATATGCTCTTATCTGAATTTACTTTATTAAAAAGTATCATTGTAGTTTGAATAACTACACATGCAAACAAATATGTACATGTGTATGTATATGCAAGCAAACACAGAAAGATACAAACATACACAGAAAACACACAGACTCATACAGACCCCCCCACACACACACAGAGAGAGAGAGAGAGAGAGAGAGAGAGAGAGAGAGCAGATTTAAAATACTTTAAGCCATTCCTTAGATTCTAGAAGAGGATGAATAACTGTCTTTAGTTGTGTCCCTACTACTGAGTCCACTTAGCTCCAAATAGCTGTGGATAAAAAGGAATAGATTCGGATGCAAAAGAGAAATTTGTGGGAGAAGAGAGACAGATAGTTGTAGAGGGAGGTGTGGTAGCTGGGAGTGTTTAGTGTGTATTGTGTACATGAATGAAATTGCCCAGGAACAAATTTAGTTAATTTAAAAAGCCCTGACATAAAGGTATGTGTTTTAATATTTAAATTCCTGAAACATATATATGGATATAGTAAATTACCTATATAGTCATATTCAGCCTTGCTTTTGAAGGGTACATCACAAATAATTTTCAAAAGAATAATAGTGGGATACATACATTTTTTAAAATAGGAAATTTTGTAGCCTTAGATTCTGAACAAAATATGGTATTTAAATAAAAAACAACCAGGACATTCTGGTTTCCATTAGTACTCCTACCATATAAAGAAACTCAATAAATACACTTTAAGCTAAAAATATCCCTGTACATAAATCTCTTCTTACATCAGACATTCTAGGTTGTCTCTGTAATGGCCACAGATCACCAGGTATCCTCTGCTGTGAGTTCCAATGGCACTCCAAAAAAACTGAGGAGAGAAGGGATTCATATTATATGAGTCTGGCTAACCCTTAGAATATTTTAGAATTTTCTTCATTTTCTACACTATTTGAACACCCAAATTTTAAGGTATACTTGATGGGAAATATATTAATCCATGTGAGAGCTGCTATATCTGCTATTACCATTTGTAGCTACTGGACCAAAGAAATCTGTTTCTGCTACATATTGGTTTTGTACAAATCAGAGCATTATTAAATAAATCGATTATTTGTACACATGAAGCTAGACATTCTGTGGACAAACTGGTAAGAGGAAATAAAACAATGAATATGAAAGTACTTTTTTTGTGTGGAAAGAACCATTGAAAGTGGGGTTGTGTCTTTTCACTTGCATTTAGATAGATGTGATTTAATTGTTTCTTTTTTTTTCCCCCTGCTATTCTCAGTAGAGAAGGGAGCCTAAGCTACCACTCTCCTGTTACCACAGATATAAATTATCATGGCCTTCAAATGTTGTGTGATTTTTTTAATGTGCTGCCTGAAGTATATTAAGCATTCAAAAGCATTTGCTAAAACCACTGTAGCAAAGATCTGAGCTCCCTGTCCATTTATCTTGTTACTCGTGCTTCAGTATTAACATGGAACTTCTATTTTTTTTTTTCTTTCATTCAGGTTCTGAACCTCTTTCTCGCCTTATTGTTGAGTTCCTTTAGTTCAGACAACCTTGCTGCTACCGATGATGATAATGAAATGAACAACCTCCAGATCGCAGTGGGAAGGATGCAAAAGGGAATTGATTATGTGAAAAATAAGATAGGAGAGTGCTTCCGAAAAGCCTTCTTTAGAAAGCCAAAAGTTATAGAAATCCATGAAGGCAACAAAATAGACAGCTGCATGTCCAATAACACAGGCATCGAAATAAGCAAAGAGCTTAATTTTCTTAAAGATGGTAATGGAACTACCAGTGGTGTAGGTACTGGAAGCAGTGTTGAGAAATATGTAATTGATGAAAACGACTACATGTCATTCATAAACAATCCCAGCCTCACTGTGACTGTGCCCATTGCTGTGGGAGAGTCTGACTTTGAAAATTTAAATACAGAGGAGTTCAGCAGCGAGTCAGAACTAGAAGAAAGCAAGGAGGTAAGTGTACTTTTTCAGTTCAGGCTGCATTTTTTTTTTTTTACATTATCCATGCAATATGGCTACTCCGTATTGGTTTTGCTCTTAGGTGCTTTATCAAGAGATATTAATGGGTTGGGACCCACACAAAAGCAACTGAATGCCATATGGTAATGTAACATCACAAGAAATAGATAAATCCATTTAATTATAGCTTTCCACAGAAAATCACAACTTGAGAAATTAAAATGTTCATTTTCTTGATGATTTGAAAGCCTGATTTAAAATGTAACCTAAAGAGATATTGTTTACCACACTTTGCCCCTCATTAGTTATTCTCTTTAGAAAATTCAATGAACTATATTTTAATGGTGGCTGTGCCATCACTGTGAACGTTTTATGTAACTTTTACTTACATGTATATATTTCATTCACCACAATACAGAACATTATCTATGAAAGTACTTTGTTTACTTGGAAGGAATAAGCAATACTGATATTTTTCCTGTTAACGATGAGCAAACCTGTGACATACTCTATATTAACTTGAAAATACTGAGCACTAACACTAAAGTATTATAGTGGAGCTACAGAAGGGAAATTTACTCTGTTTGCAGTTGTTTATAATGGATAAAAGGAAATTTTTCTTATGGTTCATGATTTGAACTCTTTGGGTCTAATGACAATAGCTTAGTGGCATTACTTCAATTAAAATATTTTACTATTATTTATTTATGGCCTTTGGACTTAACAGCTGGAAGTTAATCTAGCACAGATGGTGTTATAAAAGATATGATTCAGCTGGAGGGTATAACATCAACACCCTAGGAATCAGACCAATGATGTTTGATTTTGTGAATGCTCTTGGAACATTTGAAAGTCAAATATGCCAAGATAATTTGCTCTAAAGAAGTTTATAGCATTATAATTCACAGTGTTCCCATTCTTTTCATTGCAGAATATTTTTAAAGGTAAGAAATACAAACAAAACAAGGTAGAAATGCTCATTTTCAGAGTTATACAGGAAGTGTGTGCACATCTAACTTACGTTGCTCATCCTAGTGAACTAAGAATCAATTCCGGTTTTATTTTCTATCATCCAACATAGATATATTTAAGAAGAAACACCAAATAACTAGCAGGCATTCATTGATCCCTTTGTCCAGTTTGGTCAAAGACAGACTCTGTCACATGGTTCCCAACAAAGTCATTAAAACTCTATTTAAAAGTTTAATCTTACCAGTCTGTGTTAAATTCTTAGACGTTTAAGAATGGGAAGGGAGGTGATATGAGAGGAGATTGAACTAGGCCTGATATTTGGATCACATCATAAAAAGTGGAAAGATACTGTTCTAGAGAGGGAGAGCCAGGCTGGATAATGAGCTCCTGTTACCGAGGTGAGTAGAGATTGGGAGACAGTGGAAAGGGTGTGTTGGTGTGTCTGGAAGCTTCATACTGAAGCATGTCAAAGTAAGTCAGAGCTTGGAATTGGCTGCATGGTCATGAAGGAGTGTTCTGAAACAGGGAAGCAATTACAAAGGGATATCTTGGGGACATTTGTTGTTAGAGAGCAAAGCAGGTTAGACTGAGAGATAATGGAGATTATTTTACACATTTTTATAGCAATGAGATGATGAAACTGGACTTAAATAATAGACAACTGAGAGTAAATGACAATTTAACAGACCTAAAGAATCTGAGGAATCAGAAAAGTAACAATTCTACCATTCGAAATGGTCTTTTGAGAAAGCTTACCAGGTTTGGGTGGTAAGAGTTCCATTCGAGATTTAAGTTCTGCACTTCACGCTCATAGATTCTGCATACTGAGGTTCAGTCAATCTCTGATCAGAAAGATCACAGAAAAACTGAACAAAACTGTCTACTGAACAAACACATACTGTTTTTCATTGTTCCTTAAAATAATATAAAGTTATAATTATTTACATTGTATTTTATACTATAGATAATATAGATATGTGTGTTTGTGTAAGTTAATGAATGTACTACACATACTAGGCCAGTTTTTATATAGGACTTGTATATCTGTTAGTTTGGATTTTTGTAGAGTGCTGAAACTGATCCTCAGTGGATAACAAGAGATGGTTGGGTTGAAGGTAGCAGTGTTGGTCAGGGTCAGAGGTCAGAACTAAAAGTAGATTAGAGAATGCAACACTTAAAATTATTTGGTTCCCTGAAAATAGGAGAGGTCAAAGAAATAATTATAAAGCAAAAATAGGATAAAGTTAAGAACAAAATTGTCTGACTAACTTCAGGTCAAGAAAAGACAGAAAAGCCAAAGAAAGGAACTCCTATTGCATTAATAACAGAGACTGATGACAGCAGGGTTAAGAAAAATAAATACCTCTATTTGCTTCTGCTAAAAAAGTGGTTTTGATATATTTCAAAGCCTACATAAGATCACAGTCATTCCTTTTTAATGGCTGAAACATCATAAACTTGGAATATTAAGACATAATTCCTCATCATCAATTCCTGGAAAACATTTGTTTCCTAAACAAAAATGTATTATTGGGTATTTTCTATAATTCTATACTCTTTCAAACTAATTTTGAATACATGTAATCTAATTGCAGAAGTTAATGAAATTTTTAAAATTTATAAATGTTAGCAGGAAAATCATCAAATTAACATATATATATATATATGCTTGGTTAAATCTTGAAATGATCATACAAAGTAATATTAAATATCCCTTGTATGATGAAACTGATGACAGGGCTCAGAAATTAAAAGTGCTTGCTGCTCTTTCAGAAGACCAAAGTTTGTTTTCCAGCAACCACATGATAGCTAGCATCTGCTGTAACTCCAGTTACAGAGGATATGACACTGTTCTGGACTCCAAAGGCACTCCATATGCATTTTCCACATCCATAAATACAGGAAAAACACTCACATATATGTATATAAATTTTTAAAAATATATATTGTCCTAAAATTGGATTGTAGAGAGGTGAGGGAACATCTGGGGGAGGGGAAAGAATTAGTTCAAAATTCATTGTTTTAAATTCTCAAAGAATAAATAAAACTATTATGTATGTTGCTTGAACTCAAGTCCTGTTTAATAAATAGATTTTACATTTATTCAACCCCAAATTTTATGTAGATGGTATATTTAAATTAAGTATCCCAAAAACTTATCCAAAAGAAATAGGAAAATTCTCATATATGGTAACACATAAGATAGAAAGCAAAAATAGGTATACTCTAACATTACAGGGAAGATTTAGATAAATTCCACCTAAGTATAACTTTGGGCCACCTCACACATGTATATACCCTGGGTGCATGCACACACATACATACACACTGATATTTTGATTCATTTTTGTTAATTTCTTGACCACAACATAAGTAAAGCATTGAGCTCTACTTTGAAGAGCATGTAATACCCTTTGGTTTTGCTCACAAAGAAATCATTAGGCTGAACATAACAGTTTTATTACATTTATCCTTAAAACTAAAAATATTTTTAAGTTCCATACATTTTTCTTTTACATTAGGTAGTGAACCAGTCAACTTAGATGGTTTGAAAACCTGAGCTACTCAAGAATTTCCACTCATTTCTGCAATAAAATATGATTAGCATCTACTGTCAGAGATAAATAATCACTGGTGTAGGTGTAAACTCTAGTACTTTATACATTACTACTTAATGTGTACTTCATAAATATATTCATTATGTGTGTATGTATATACCACTTAGACAAACAAGCTGGAATGGAAACAAACTCAAAACTTTGCATGAAAAAATTGAGGGCATGAATTTCAAAGTACTTATTTTTTTAATCTTAAAGTAAATTGAAATTCTGCAAATAGTGTGACAATCTCTAATGTATCACTTTGTTTTGTATGGTTTTAATGTTCACATAATCAAGATAACTATAGATCTTTCTAATATAGTGTTTAAAAGATTACTGGCTTGTCTTCCCAAAGGAAAGATTTAGAATAACTGCTTTTAGTGATCATATTCTTAGCTGAATTCCAAATTCAGTCTAGCTATATCCTATTGTGACCTTTACTTCTGATCATTCTTACTTCTCACAGGGGTGAGACCAAGCTGGAGCCATCAGGAGTGCCACTCTGGTGTTTTTTAAGCAGCCACCACTTTTACACAGGTTACCCAAGCAAGTTGTTCTTGTACAGTCACTTCCTAAATAAGTTTTGACTGTCCTGCATGCTCTGCAGCTATATTCCTTCCCCTGCTGTGGCAAGGAAGTGTTAGGCTGGCCCAGCTGCTCTCTGCTGAAGCGTGTGACACATCTCAGCATGGTCAGGCGAGACGGGCAGTCCCAGCGTCATATTTAACTCTATTGATGGGCTTTCCACTTTAGTCTTTTAGAAATTTAAAAAGCAGTAATTGCATGCCCAATAAGATTTATCACAATATCAATTTTAAACATACTAGAAATGCTTACAGTTCAACATAATCAGACTTCCAAGAGGATGCAGTTTTAAGTTGTTTTTATTTCATTAAAATAAGACCAGAGCTTTTTGTTATTGATGATTCAGCCCTTATATTGCAAACTATGCCACCAAAATAAGCCTCAAGAGGTTTTGTGTGTATGTGGGTGATAACACTGCCATTTTCATGTCATTATATTCAGATCAATAGTTGTCAATTTCAAGTAAGCCAATTCCTGTCCTTCAGATGGAAATGTTGGTTTTCAAGCTTTCAGAAAGGCTCTGTAAAAACAATAGGATGGTAGTGAGATCTTGGCGAAGCCAAATATTGCTCTGAATGTGCATTTAGGCACCACATATCTTGAACTTTGAGGAGTCTGGGAAATTTTTCAGTGAAGTGTCTGCAAAACAAAAACAAACAACAAAGACAGTGATCATTGAAAGTATTCCAAAAGAAAACTTCATGCTGTGAGCTCACCTGTGACACACACTGGTGGCCCCTTGATCACTAAGTCATTGCTCAACTGTGTACTTGGTTTTGTTTGGTATGGCTTCATTTTGCAGGTTTTATTTGTTTAATTTTTGTCTTGATATTTCCCTGGGTACATTAATTTCTCCCTAAATGTTCTACCTTGCACTGAGTGTGCAAAAAACAGTACTTGGAACATTTTGATGATTTTGATGGTTGGTTATAGTTTTATGAGGAGCAGAGTAATCCTCTCCAAATACTGTGGCTTTCTGGGTTAGCTAAGTCTTTACTCTTTTAACTTGATTGTCTCCTGTTGGTATCATTGCTTAAGAATTCAGCCAAGATGCAGGTTTCAGAAGGAAAACTAACCTGAAGTCAAACATTGCTAAATGTTGGATTTTTGCAAGACTAATGTCTACTTTTAATTTAGAGTTGTCTGTGAGTGTAATTTATACATGCATTCTTCTGTAGGGGCATTGCGACTTAGTTCTTGAGTACAATGAATTCAAAACTAAGATTTTTCATGAAAAGTGGAAAAATACTGTTGCTGGTGATTTAGCAAAACAGAATGAAGTATTGTTGAGAAGTTGTGTATCTCACCATGTTCACTGCAGGGAGACATGTTTCTGAAGCTTTTGTGGAAATTTTAAAGAATAGGTGTTTGAGGTCTAGAGCCTGAAACCTACTGGAAAAAAAAAAAAAAAACACTCTGTTGTTTTCAGACTTTGATGAACAATGGGGAAATGACTCTAGATCTTGATTTCTTGCCTGTGTCTTTCAAACAACCTTTCAAGAGGCAGAGATGGGTGTGTGAATAGCCACTTTAACCCACCTCAACTTGTAGAGAACTGTCTTGGTGTTCTTCTGCAGAGGAAATCCCAATTAAGTCTAGTTGTGATGGAAATGTTTGTCTCTCGTCTCAAGATAAATGGCCTTTCTCTCCCATTTTTCTCATGCCCTTGCCTTACTCTTTATGTACCACATAATTACTTTCCACTTTACATACGGTGCTTTTAGGATGGCTATTTTTACATAAAAGGATCATGGAGCATAGTGTGCATTTAACACATGTCAAGGAGAAACAGGATGATGTCAGTTTATATTTTTTAACCACCCAGTAAGTGGTTGAAAAGAGAGAGACTGGTTTTTGTCACTTCTTCTTGCCTTAGACAAAGAACAAATGGCCACTGTATATGACTCCTTGTGGCTTATGTAGACAGTTTTAATCAGGATATGGATTTGCACATCCAACTTATCACACCAAGATCCTCAAAAGTCTTTGTCTACCTGTATGACAAAATCAAGAATTCTTGAGAGTAATGGCTCCATTTTTGAGGCAATCTGTAATGGCTGAATCCTTTATTTTGTCTCTTGAACCATACAGCAGTTTGTGAGAGTCCAAAATCTGAGCACTGACTGAAAAAATAAATGAAATGTGAGCGCATTTCAGTGGAAGTAGGCCAGTTGCTAACATTCTCTTCTGTCTCTGAAAGTTAAATTCTGTTACTTAATTGGACAAAATATCAAGAGCACTATTCTTCACAAAGAGGAATTTCTCTATAAGGTCACATGATCTGGGGTGAATGTCCTCCTGGTCTCTTTGGTTGTTAATTCTGTCCTTCTGTTGAAATAACCCATTCCTCTGAGTGAGTGGTAGTTGTAGTTAAACTTAAAAGCATCATAATCAGGTACCATGCTTGAGAGCGTGGCTCTTGGATCAGCGAGCAGCTTCCACAGCACTGCGCCGGGCCTCTGCTATAGCCAGGCATGTTTTTCTGGGGCTGAGTTCAGCCTGGAGAATGTTGCATCTTAAAACCTGCTTCCCAGCGTGCATTCATAGAGCATCAGCCATCATCCCTCTGTAGACTCAGCAGTCTCTACAAGGGATGGAAGACTGGCTTTTAAGGGCCATGTAACATTGGACGGGTTAAAGAGGAAATAGTACAAGAAAACAAGAGTGAGCTTGTACTATGTGGATTTATCTGGAAGCCTTCTGTTGCTATGCCTATATTTCCAGATATGTTTATTTGTTTTATCTACCTCGGAACAAGTATTAACTTTGGCTATTGAGTGTATATGTGTGATTTTTTTTAATGTAGTAAATTTCATTTCTGGTTTCTTTGCTTTTTTGGTATCATTGTAGTATCACAACTCTGGCAATATAGATGAAAGTAAGTTTTTCTTTGTATTTATCATCTGCCTCTGCTTTTGAATAAGTCATATATTTTTCAGTTAATCTGGTAGTCATCTTGCCATAGCAATAAGAATTTTACCCTCTATTAGAGTATGAATTTCATAGTGTTTGGTATATAGTTTATTTTTATTATAGCAATGTATAGAATCATTATAGACTGTTCTTATACCAATGCATAGAATACAAAGTGCTTAGTTTTCTAGAATGTAAAGCAGTGATTTTAAAATGCAGATATGAATTTCTTCATGTATCTGACAACTCAAGAATACCAGGTAGTATATTGAGCAATTTATGTCACTTAATCTGAACTCAACTCATGGTTTCATTTACTAACGTAAGTAAAATTGCTACCTTCGATGTTCTCACATAGTTTAAGCAAGATTTTCATAGTTTCCCAAAATAAAACATTCACACTTTCCTCTAACCATAATCTGACCTGAGGGTCTCAAACGGTGCTGCAGCCTTGCTCACTAATGAGACCTCATCAAGACTGGTTTTAACTTGTGGAAGCTCACTCTAAAACTGCCACAGAGGATAAGCCTCCTGTAAAGCACTTATGAGACAGAAACTAGTATACCATCTTTCAGTCTTTGGTTCATGAAGGTCCTAAGGACTCGCAAGAATCCCTCTGAACATTCTTTGGGAAGCTTCCCAGGACTGAAGCTTAAAACGCTTAACAGCCAACATCTTGGATGGCCACAGAGCAGTTCTCTATATAATTAGTTTCTGCTCCTTAGACAAGAATAGAAAGAAGGCAAGGTCTTTGCCCCACTCATTTTTAAGACATGCTGAACTTCAGAGAACTAGCCAGATAGGGGGAGAGTAATAGAGGGTTTTCATCTCTACTTTTAAGATACAAATGCATTATCTCCAGGGCCAATTGTTCATGGATATTATGGTATACAAACATGTTAGCAATAGCCTTATTTTCTTAAGGCAATACAATTACATCCAGTGGTCCAGACTGGGCTAACATCCAGGTTAGTAGCTAGTATTATTTGTACTATGAAGCAACATTTTTTAAAAAGTATTTGTATTTAAGTATAAGACACCAGTATAGCTAAGATAATTTGATTGAAAATTAAACATAATGCCATTGGTTAATAGGAAGAGAAGGGTCATTATATTTTCTTAAAATTTTCACATGAGAAAGCATATATGCATGTATTTTTAATATAATGCTTATAATATTCTCCCCTGAAAGTTCTTTGTTGAATGTCTGCTGATATTATAGAAAAATATTTGGAAATATGTCTTTCTAATATTAAAGCACTTAAATTCAATATAAACATTTTCTAATATAACTAGACTTCATTCAAATCAATTTATTCACACAATTTATTGGAAAGTAGAGGTGAAATTACCTAAACATTGTAATTCTGTCTATAAGAGTAACATAAAAATGCATTCATTCATTCCTTCACTCTTCATGAAAACAATATAAAGATTTAATGTCCATTCTGTATTTAGTTATACAGTTGACTTTTTAATACATAGTATGTATGCATACTCGGTATGTATGTGTAAGTATATCTTTGTGTACATATACACATATATGTGTGTTCACTCCCTCTATATATAATAAACATGTAATCACATGTACAAATGGACATATATGGCCAAAGGCAACAAATGTAACCGGCTGAATGGACTGTGAAATTTGACTGAAGCAATCATGTCAGTAAGAATCCACGGACAAGATGGACCATGGCCAGGCTAAGGGGAAATTATTGAGCCTAGTTGGTCAAGAGGAAGAAGAAGAAGAAGAAGAAGAAGAAGAAGAAGAAGAAGAAGAAGATGCACTTTTTTAGGACTAATCTCTAAATACTTTTGTTTCTTATCAGTGTTATTTAAGCAGTGGTATAACTGTACTCGCTCTTTGAAAGCCACAAAGTTCACCCTACGAGTCACTGGTGAGCTGAGTTACTATACCAATTATCCAGTATGCTCTTAGTTACAAAAGAAGCTGCTACAACTATACCTACTGGCAGCTTCCTTTTTTAACAATAAAAATATCCTGGCTGAAAGAAGCCAAAAGAGAGCTCAGGAGGAGAAAGTCTTTCTCAGCTTTCCCACATTTCCAAAAGTAGTGGAATTTGAGGTAAAAACTCATATTGTATAACAATTCTAAGAAACATCAGTTCAAAATAATGAAATAGTTCTTCTCTTCACCAAACTACTCACCAGGAAGGAGTATATATAGAATTATATTTTGACTTAAAGCCATTTTTTTATTACATGTTTAGTTTGGCCTGGTTAACTCAAAGTAACAATCCGGAAAACACAATCTTAATGTTACTCTTCAATTTTAATTCACATCTCAAAAATATTGAAAAACATATAGGCATTGGGATTTAAGATAACCCAAGAATTATGAACCAAATTTCTCCCAATAGAACTTTTGTTTAGGGAATGATTTATCCCTGTTTAGAACAGCACATTAACTCTTTCCAAAGCCTAGAGCAGCATGACCCCAACACTTAGCTGCTGAAATTAATGCAGCTTTGAAACCATCAGCATTTCCGTGAGCTGCTCTTCTACCCTGAAAGCTTACATTCTCTAAGCCTTGTTGTATGTCATGTCTTTGCCTCAGTTTTCATAAAACATTGTACATTTGTGATGTCTTCCCACATGATCTCAGAAAATGTACTAGATATTTATTCTGGCAACATTAAGGTGGCTATTCTTGCCATGTGTCGTGTCACAATGATTTATTTAGGAAAGGAAAAATTTTCAGCCTGATCATACATTGCATTCACAATGAGCTCCTAATAAAGCTTCCAGACAATGTCATTTATGGATAAATTTCCATTTCATTTAGAATTTTTTGGCAAGTGTTGAATTCATTTATGCAGTTCAAAAAAGAATGAGGGGGAGATCCATCATTTCTGCTAGTAAAGTAAGGAGAAAATTATGTAAGCTAGAGAAAATATAGCTCAAATCTGAGCCATAATGAGTGTGATTGATGGTAACCTGTAGCCCTGCCTTGCTAAAATTACAGAAACATGGACGGTATTTAGAAGCAATTGATGGTGTTCTTTGCCCTCTGAAACTTTCCATCTGAAGAGGTGGAAGTTGTGATCTGATTTGATGCATTTAATTAAAATAACCATTAGTAGATGTAAGCATACTTGACTTTATGAAGCTCTTCCTGATGTGGCTGGAGCATGCAGAGTTGTTTGCACATGGCATTCATGCACAAAGGAAGGTTCCAAAGCAAGTTTATCTGTCTTTCCAAGTATCTACACTAACCACTCTCCTTTCTGTCTGAAGAGGAGACTTTGCTCATGTTACTTGTGCATCATCATCAGTAGAATTAATGGCATCACTTTTAGTCGCTGCCATTTTTCCACATGTGATAGTGTTTCCTGGTCACTTGTGTAAAGCGGGAGAGGTTCACATCTTTGACATGGGCTTTGTTTCCAGAAATTGAATGCAACCAGCTCTTCTGAAGGAAGCACAGTTGATGTTGCTCCACCCCGAGAAGGTGAACAAGCAGAAATTGAACCCGAGGAAGACCTTAAACCAGAAGCTTGCTTTACTGAAGGTAAAGAAAGTCTAACATGTTGAAATGCCCCATCCTTACAGAATCTGAACATGCCTCAATTAAAAGAAACATGTAAAAGAAATGACAAGGGCATGTTCATTTGGTTTTATCTACACTGTCTGTCTTAAATCACTTCAGATATTAAATTTTCACATTAGACAACATCAGAGACTGTGTCTGGACAAAGGAGAAAGTGTGCTAAGTGCATGTGTTATTTTTGTTGTTTCTTCTGATTTACTTTTGCTCTCTTTATCTTCCAGAATGTAATGACATTTGTGATGCATGGCATTCTGGACTGTCACGTTATCCACATGGCAATCCCTTCAAAATGTTCAGGCAGTTGGGTAACTGGACTTAATAGATGCTACAGTAATTGCATCCCATTCCTTCCATTTTCAAATTTGGCTAACTTGTGCTCTGGCCATAGCTATTTGGAGATGATTCTGTGTTGTAGAGTGTTGGCATACTGCCATGTCATTGTCACAGGATCAATTCATCTTGAACAGAAATCAACAAAGATTTATTGATTCATTGTGGTTAGATTCAGTGTGACAAGTAGTAGCTAAGACAGAGCAACAGATTTCAAATCATATGAAGTCTAGGAGGCAGAGGAGAAGAGAACAGAATAAGGGACAGTGACTGCAAAATGAGTCATAGGTGTGACTAAGAAAAAGACTGAGGCTGAATATAAATTAGCTCGAGAAAACTGACAGTGGCTGACACCTGGGGAGACAGTGGGATTTTCTATGCTTGAAAAGAAGGGTGGAAGTACCCAGGGTTACATGGGAATAAACAACTTGCATATCTGGCTTTGCTCCCAAACCAGTGTGACAAAAAATTACTCTATTTTCCTTAGTGGCCTAGGGGCAAAGACAGTGTAACTTGTATTGAAAAAAAAAAAAAAACAGCTATTTTTTACTCAAGCAAATGTGTAGAAATTCCATAAATTCTAAATCTGTAAGTTTAAGTATGACTCATTATATAGAAGAGTGTTGAAACAAAACCAGGCAATAAAGCAGCCAGTTACCTATAAAATGAACTGGAATTGGGGTGAGGAAGAATTAAGAATGTTATTTTTTCATGTTAAGGATCAAACTATATTTTTCCTAATTTATTATATTAATATTGCCGTTTAGGATGTATTAAAAAATTTCCCTTCTGCCAAGTAAGTACAGAAGAAGGCAAAGGAAAAATCTGGTGGAATCTTAGGAAGACCTGCTATAGCATTGTGGAACACAACTGGTTTGAGACATTCATAGTCTTCATGATCCTTCTCAGTAGCAGTGCTTTGGTAAGTGAATGTGTACTGACAAGAACCAAGTTCATCCGAAGTAGCCCCTCTCTGGAAATCCTCTAAGTGTCCACTCAGTTTAAAAATCAAAAGAATAGGTGCATCTGTGCCAGGCAGATCTGAGAACTCTCCACAAAATTTTATTCAAAACAAGTCAGAACCTGAAACAGCCAGAAGGAATTTCACATCAGGTGTTTGCACAGCGGAGATATTTTCCTCACTTACACACCATTTGAGAGGCCTTTGGCTGGGCTTCAGTCTCAGTCAAATGTCACCCAGTCAAATGTCACCCTGTCTGCCCTAATAATTGTATGCATGGATTATCTGTTTTCATATCTTCTTTTTCTTAGGTGTAATAAATTTATTCTTTGAAAATAAGAGGTGGAATTACAGAAAAAATAGCTATAAGGAGCCAGTTTTATTTTTATTTTTTATGAACTGAATGTCTTTAGTTCGTCTTCCTTGAACTGAAGCATGTCTTTTTGCAATGATTGAGGTAGATGGTTTTGGGTGAGAAGTAGAGATCAAAGCACACATAAAATCACTAAAGATGCTGACATTTCCCTGGCCAATATTACCCAGCTAGCTTTAGTCTTTAGCTTCTGTCTGATGGAAAATATTTGTGTGATACTAGCCAATATTCTTCTAATTGTTGCTTGGGTTCTGAACATTAGACTGAAAATATTTTTAAACATTTTGGGAAGTTAGGTCATTAAGGTAAGTGAAGTTTTCTTGATTCACAGGCCTTTGAAGATATATACATTGAGCAACGAAAGACGATCAAAACCATGTTGGAGTATGCTGACAAGGTCTTCACCTACATCTTCATCCTGGAGATGCTCCTCAAATGGGTGGCATATGGGTTTCAAACCTATTTCACCAACGCCTGGTGCTGGCTGGACTTCTTGATTGTTGACGTGAGTATCAGCGATGGTCTCTACGAATTAGTTCTGAAAAACAAGTTTCCATAGTTCATATACTTCTGTGATTGAGACCTTAACACTGAGAAGCTTGTTTCACTCGTGCTAATGTAACTGTGGAGATTAAAACAAAACAAACAAATGAAAGAAGCCCAACCAAATGAACAAGGACAACAGCGAAACACCTGTAGCTGATTCCACAGCAAGGAGTGAGGAGTAGCTCACATGCAAGTGTGGAGGAACTGCCCCAAAGGTGGAAGTGGAAAGAGGGAGCTTGGTGTGTACCACAGGCAGAGAGTTGGGATTTTGTCAAGCTTAAGTCAATCTGTTAGCTAGCGGATTGGATCTAAGCATTTAGAATATTAACAAGTCATTTAAAAATCTCAAGGAGATAAAGTCATGATAGATTGGGAGCCAGGAATGTTGAGATTTGCACTTTAAGTACCAACTAAAGTACTTGTTACTATATAACAATAAACTGACTCATTACTATATTCCTTTAGTCACAGATCTGTAGAGACAGTAAAGTGCTTCTCTATTTTTATATCAGTAGTTGGGTATCCCTGTTGGTAGTGAGACATTTACCATGCAAAGAATAAGACAAGGTCTGCTCTGACTTACTTGAGGTGATTGGTAAGAGGAACATCACAACATGGGATCTGTCTGGCCTGGGACTATTTTATCTTTTTAGTCTAAATAATAGAGACAGGAGAGACATAATGGTCAGCTGGTGCCCTGAAGTCTGTCTGCTATGTCTCACTGTAAACGGCCGCACAGACTCCTAATGAAACAAGGAACTCCAAACCTATCTTCTGGATGTGTCCTACTAATCAAAAAGCACTCTATTTTTAGCTGTAACACTTGAATATGAATCAGTGATTTCTGTGTATGTGCACTATTTATTTTAGCATTTTGGCAAACCTGCGTCTGTCCAGCCACTACTGTATTTGTCCTCACATACACTCACTCATTGTTCTACAGCCAGAATGTGTTTGACCCTCTGAGTTCATCAGAAATATGTTAAGTTTCTTTTAATACAGCAAAAAATGACTTCCAGTCTTCAAGGTTTGTCTTTCATGGATAGTAGAGGCTAATCTTAGGTTGTCCTGAGAAGCCCTGCACAAAGGAACATGTAATGTTCTTGGTTATGAAGCTGGAATGGATCTTCACAGCTAGCCTTTATTGCAGGCTAGTCTTTCAGAAACTGAAGCTTAAATATTCTTCCTAAAATAACTACTAGCCACAAAGCTGGCCCTTGTGTCTCAATTCCTTGATTCTCAATCCTGATCACTCTTTTCCTTCTATGATCCCAGTCTAACCATTCATATTTTATTTTTGCTACGTATGACAACCATTTACTAATGAGGTAACCTCATGATTGCCTTTACATAGGAAACAGAGGTATGATGCAAAAACTTCTCAGGGTTTATACTATATTTAAAGTATGGTATATGGACATTTTGGTATTTTCTATTGAATAATATTTAAAGGTGCAAGACAATTATATCAAAATTATTTGCCATTTAGTGAGTAAAAAAATTACCAGATTGGAACTGATTACTTACACCCTTCTACTTCTAGGAAGTTATTTTATATCAATTTCCATATCCTGACCCCAATGATCTGAAATATATAAATTCATGTTAACAGTGGCTAACAACTTATCTTCAAAGAACTGGATCAATTGAGTTAAATTGCAGTGTACTCTCAATTAATATTTTTCAAAATACAAGTAAATATTCTTTTATTTTTTATTATTTCCTTTTTATATGTATAGGTATTTTTGTGGCATCTATGTATGTGTGTCTGGTGCCCACCTAGGCCAGATAAAGAAATCAGATTCTCTGGAATTGGAGGTAGAGGGAGTTGTAAGCCTCCAGGTAGGTGCTGGGAATTGAATCCAGCTCCTCTGGAAGATCAGTCACTGCTCTTAACCTCTGAGCCATCTCTCCAGACCTCAAATAAAATGTCTTTTTTAAAACTTTTATTTATTCAAGTTACATCTTGATTGCAACACCCCCCCATTCTACCTTCCCACTCTCTTCCCCTTCTCCTTCTCCCACATATCGACCACCTCAGTTCATCAGTCACATGAGGGATAAAAGCTTCTTGTGCTGGGGCCCAGCATGGTAGCCCAACTAGCGTAAGGTGTTCTACTAATACACAACAGAGTTCATGGCAGAGATAGGTCCCCCCCACTCCACTTGTTAAGGAATATGTATGACAACCTAGTTGCCTATCTGTAGGAGGCCTCGATCTAGTCTATTTATGTTTTTTGAACAGGGGCAGGAGTTAGGGTTTCAGTCTCTGTAAGCCTCTAGAGTCCTAGGTTGGTTGGTTCTGTTGACCTTCATGTGTTGTTCTTGTCCCCTCTGTGTCTTTCTATTTCTCCTCCCTCTCTTATACATGATTCACAGAGCTCCACCTAATGTTTGGCTGTGTGTCTCAGCATCTGTTTTTATCTGCTGCTGGGTGGAATTTCTCGTAGGATAGTTATACTAGGTTCCTGTCTCTTTGGGTCTGAGGGTTGTAGAATGGTTTTCCTGTATTATATGGCTAATATCCAGTTACAATATCTTAAAAGCAAATTCCTGAGCCTGTTCCAAACAGCCACAGATAGGTAGGACTTGCAACAAGAAATATTTCATATCTTTGAAAAATGCATTCCTGTCCCTTCTGACTCTTTCCGGGTGCTCAAGATGTTGAAGTGACACATGGTGGGTCCTATGGAGCTAAATTCAGGATTTCCCTGGGTCTTCTGGTAGGAGCTGGGATCAATTTTGTTGACAATACAGGAGCAAAAAGTTTGTATATCAGCTCTGTGAAGAGAATCAAGGGACAGCTGAACAGACTTCCTGCAACTGGTGTGGGAGATATGGAGTTGGCCACAATTAAGAAAGGCAAACCAGAACTAAGAAAAAAGGTCCATCCAGCAGTGACAATTCCACGACAAAAGTCATATCAAAGAAAAGATGGGGTGTTTCTTTATTTTGAAGATAATGCAGGGGTCATAGTAAAGAATAAAGGCTAAATGAAAGGCTTTGCTGTTACATGTCCAGATGCAAAGGAGTGTGCAGACGTGTGGCCCAGAATTGCATCCAATGCAGGCAACATTGCGTAATTCTCCTGTGTATTTGTAAAATATATTCATTAAAAAGTCTTTGTTCCAAAAAGAAAAAAGAAAAATGCATTCTTATAATTTAGGCAGGTAGCAATGATTTTTTTAAATGTAACTTCTTTCAAATCCTATCTAAATATAAAATGAGACCACAATGCTCTTTTTAACCTCCTAAAATTAGTCCATTTACTTAGTAAACCTATTTGAAAATCTTATAGGAGATCAAGGTATTATAGACAAAGGAGATAGGTGGAGATAGGCTAACTTTAGCAGAAACTGCACTGCAAGCAGTGATAAATAGGAGAAATATGCTCCAATTATTAAAACAACAATGTCTAAACATAGGATGACTGCTATATGATAACAAGGAGTCATGTGGGATAGGATGTGACTCTGGGTTTGGAGTAGAAAGTCATTGCCAGCTGCTGTCCAAGTAGGTGTCATTCAAAGAATATGGGCGAAGAAAGGAAAAGAGCCACTTGGCTCTAATGTGAGGATGAGAAATGGAAATGGAATAGACAAAGGAGAAAACTTCTGTTCTAGCCTGGGATGAAATGAGAGGGGGAAGATAGAAACTGAGTCTGAAAAGTTCTAAAGGCCTCACTAGACATTGTAATTATACACACGGTACACGTTGACAGTTTACAGAATTTTGAGAGGAAGACTTGGGGAGTCAAGTCACACAGAGATGTAATCAATGTTTTTAATTTATGGTATTCAGAGGAAGGAAGGTAAACAATGGAAGTGGGGAGATAGATGAAAAAGTTGCTTTCATCATCCTGTGAAGGAGATTTTGTCACGATTTACTGATGAGCATAGGATATGGAATGAAGAAACAGAATGGATTCAAGACATAGGTTTTCTTCTACCTTGAACACATGAGTATGAGGCACAACCACCAACTGTGATGCAGATTGGAGCAGTGGGTGGAGAGTGGGTCAGGAGAAGTGTATTTATCAGACAGTCAGTAAGGAGTAGATGGTGAATTTTATACAAGTCTTGTGGTGCTCAAGAAAGAAGCCAGGACCCCATGAGTGAATTTAGGGGCTACCAGGCTAGAGATGCTTTCTGAAACCTCAAACATTCTTTAACTCATGGGTAGAAAATGAAAATTAACAAAGGAGCCCAGAACTAAAATCTGTACTTTAACATTAAGAAGCTGGGCAAAAGAAAAAAACAATTTAATGGACTGAGTAGTGATAATTAAAAGGAAAACAGAATGTACATAGGTTTTTCTTTTTTTAAAGGAGATAATTCTCCCCCTAAGGCTCAGGAGGGTTTAGAGGAGTAAGTACAGAAAACAGAAATAAGAATATAGAAAGCAGAGGTCAGTGGTGTTCTGGATGTCACATGGACCTAATGGGATAAAGTTTGGAATGAAAAGAATGAGTAAAGATTGGAGACGAGGAGGTCCACAGCAAACGTGATGATTTAACTTAGAAGCAAGAAGGCCATCTTAACCTGTGTTTCTGTGTGCCACAATTTTGTACTAGACAGGTCACATTTTCCATTCATCTAACTTTTTACTACCAAAAAGATATCATCCTCATAAAATGCATAATATGTGGTAATATTCCAGAACTATACAAACTAATTTTCCAATACCAGTATACTAAATGCATAACTTAATTTTTATTTACTTAGAATTCCTTGAAAATACCCAGAATCCCTATGCTCCTTGTGAATTTTTATCCAAGCATAACGTCATCTGTCAGCAAACTCATCTTCATCACTTGTAATTATAGACATCATAAACAGACATAATCATTCCCACAGTCAAATCAACACTTCAAATCCAGAGTTGTACTTGATTAAAGATGATATATCCATTAACAAAGACACTATGATTTGTTTTTCTTTAACCATAAATAACATGAGGTGTGATTTTGTTGTAATCACCTTGAAGGATTAAAGAAGTAAATATGGAGAGAGCACATGTTTCAAAGTTCTCATTTTTAAACAAACAAAAATAGTCTTTAGAATG
This sequence comes from Lophiomys imhausi, assembly GCA_907164525.1. NCBI lineage: Eukaryota > Metazoa > Chordata > Mammalia > Rodentia > Muridae > Lophiomys > Lophiomys imhausi. The sequence goes on along the minus strand of CAJQZJ010033126.1, from coordinate 2,242,472 downwards.
TTCATAGAAATTTTTTGTGGAAGCCATGATGTGTGGGTACCACATAGTACTTCCCAATGTTGCATTTACTACACTGGACTTGTCTTTTGCCCCTGAAGGTTACTATGCTTGCAGTTTCTTTCTTTTTTTTAACTATACTTTTATTTATACAGGTATGTATGTGTATGTGTCTCTGCATTCAATGACTGGGGATTAGGGAAGAGAGAGTAAGAGGGGAGGAAGGAGGGAGAGATAGGTCACAGAGATTTGAATAGCTCCTTTTGGCAAACTTTAATGGGAAAGAATTACCAGTTAAGGCAAGGCAAAGACATGGGATTCTAGAAATGTGTTGGGATTTTCCCACAATAAGGTTAAATTTTTCTGGGGAGACACAGACAAATATCAGTTCACTTTCGGGGGCATTAAAGACAGAAGGAATTATTATTTCATCAAAGTCCTACTTGATATGAGTGAGTTCACTAGGTTTTCACATAGAGCACAGGAGAGGGGTTTTAAACAGGAACACAGACTCCACAACAAAGTCCCACTCCATCATGGATAGTGATATCATGGAAACTGTGTGGCACAGTCTGCTTAAAAATAATCTTTTGCTTTTTAAATAACCTCAAGTCCCAAACAGATGAGGGAAGGAGCAGAAAAACAATAGTTGGAATCTCAGGTGAGAGTCTTCTGACTCTCCCTGTCTCTTTGGCAGGGAGTGTGTTTACCATCACCATAGGCCTGTCAAATATTGCCATAGCTACCAGGGGCAAAGTCCAATAGTACCAAAAAAAATCACCATACAACTTCCTATTTTTCTGCCCTTATGTTTTCTGATGATATGGTATGAATAAAGGGAGTAGATAGCTTTGCAAGGCTAATGATATGTAGATGTTTTTATTTTTTATATATTTTTTTAAGAGTGGATTTCTTTTTTTTATAATTTCTTTTTTATTTCTTCTTTTTATAATGAAGCAAAGGACAGAGTGAGCTCATGTAGGCTTCTAGATGGTCCCAAATGGTTTAGTGTGCTCTAATTCAGTGATGAGATTCTGCAATTCTATCACTCTTTGGTAAAAATTTAGCTGATTTTTTTTCTTCCTATTGGACAAAGTGGGGATCCTTTCTTAGTCTCATTACTAATAAAAAAATAAAAACAAACTCAAAATAATGATCAAGGATAAAAACCATTACTGTCTCAGAGTAATATAATAATGCAAACAACTGTAAACCCTGGTACCTTCCCAGAAGGAGATGAAGAAGAGGAAGAGAGACAGTCAGACCATTTGTAAGAAGCTGCAAGATAGAAGTATCTTGGAAAAGGCTTTAAAAAAAGAATGAGAACATCCAGAATGGGATGGGAAATCACACCAGTCTTTGACCAGCTTCTAAAACAGTGAAAAGGAAGAAAATAAAAGGAAGCTCCCCACTTGGTTTTGTTTTGTTTTGGTGGTTTTTTGTTTTGTTTTGTTTTGTATTTTAAGTTGAAACTCAGACACGCCCCATGACAGAGGAGCCACCTATTAGCCTGATGGAACTTCTTCAAGTGGCTGAGTGGAGCAAAGGATTCTCATTACAAAAATTATTATTCTTTTCATCTCCTTGGAATGGCTTTAGGTGAAACAGTCTTCAGGAGATGTGATCTCTGATAAGCATTCTATGTTGGTGAAATGAGTCAATTCAAGCCAGATTAGAGAATATGCAGATTTATTGGGGGCAGGTCTCCTTTGAGTACATTGGTCCCAATTAACAAGGGAAGTCACCATTGGGAGGGAGAAATGGGGATGGGGGAATAGAAAGAGAGAAAGAGCATGCACACACAGGGAAAGGGAGATGCAGAGGGAAAAGGAGAGGGAGACCAAAATTTCTGGATTATAAAGGAAAGAGCTTCTGAGGAAGGGTAAGTCCAGCCCCTGAGCTGGAAGGTTCAGGGTAGAGGACTGGGTATGCCAGCCATGCCCAGTCCCAAATAGGGACTGAGGGATGCTGGGAGAGGTTCTCCAGGGAGTCCAGGTCCACTTTGGTATGTTAAATATGCACCTCAGCTGCTTATCCTAGGTCTGAAACCCAACAATCTCCAACCCAGGTGATTGACAGGCCCACTTGGGTTAACTCTTAAAGGAGACAATAACGTAATGTTTTAGTCTTTGGAACAGATCATAATGTTAGTTCTGCACCTAGGGCCAAAGGAATAAGAACAAATAGCTTTCCTTTAACAGACCTCAACAGAGCCCAGCTATTCACCCTCAATGGCCTCCAAAGTTACATGCTTGGAGCTATAACATGCCCCTCTTCAAGAGTGGAGACCCTAATAGCCCTGGGGTGTGTACCTGAGTCTCAAGGTTCACAGACTGGATACACATCTTTCTACATTTGCCATTTTTCTGATTTAAACATGAAAGTTGGGCAATTACCCCTTTTTAATCAAAGTAGCATGGAAAAACTTCCGTGAGGAAAAAAAAAAAGCTTTTATTTTCAACTAACTTACTTAAATGCTAGAATAAGGAAGAGAAAGACAAAACAAGAATTAAAATTAATCTTTTTAGCATTAAAAAAGGAGTGTGGGTCCTAAAATAATGTAGGAGATGGACTGAATACATATCATATATATGTGTATAATGTATACCTTACATAAATAATTATATATTATATATCACATATACAATAAACTATAAAATACACATTTGTGTATATTATAAAATATAAAATTATAATTTGGTATATATAATAAATTATAAATATATGTAATTATATATGTGTATATATGCATACATACATGTGTGTTTATATGTAAATGTATATACAGCCATTTCTACCATGAAAATTCAGAGATCCAGTTCCAGAGTGTTCACCAGAAGGGATTAAAGTCTGTCTGGAATGAGGTTTTAGTCACAACTCCACAAGTAGCCTGCAAACAGGGTGTTCTAGAGAGATAAGAAATGGTAGTGCCCTCCGGCATTCAGCACCTGTGGCTAGGACAGAATCAAAGCAATTTCCTGTTTCTGGCTGAGCACGAGAATTAGAACTATTAATTTTGGAGTCCCTGCCCCTAAACCTATCTAACCTGTTCTCATCCTATGTACCCCGCAAACTGAAGTTCCAGGCACTATTTTCCTGAGAAATATTGATATAACCCACATGCCATTCCATTGCTTTTGTATTCTTCACTTGTATGAGGCATTGAAGACGCTTGGTTGTGCGGCAGGGCAAGCAAAGCCCTGTGGGCTATGGACCTACACTCTGGTCTCTTCAGCAAGTACAGATTTCACTCTTGGCTGTGAAGGTGCTTTTTATTTTGCTCTCTTTCAGGAGTGGACAGAGTAGATGAAAGCAAGCAATTATATTCAACCTTCATGTATACAGATGTGCAATCACTTTTCTGTGTAGCTCCATCCTGTTTTCAAGGAACCTAGTGGCTCCAGGTTGGGTGCCCTTTGATCATTCATTAAATGCTTTCTCACTCCCATAGATACGTGGGTCTCTGCAACTTTTTCCTTAAAGGGAAAGTTGTTATTTCTGGGCTTTCTGCGATCTGGCACGTATTAAAATTAATCTGCCCACTGTCTCTTCTTCTGTTCCCTTTTCTGTATTCCTTTGTCTTCCTTTTCTTTTATGAATTCCATCCAAATGGGAGCCTAAGTAAATATTTACTCAGAAGGTAGGTTAAAATTTGAGTGTAGAAAGACTCTGCATGAGCTTGTTGATGTCTATTCTTGGGCTAGATATGAATAATAGTTATCATTATAAACTTGCCCGTGCTTCTAACCATGTAAAACATTATATCTAAACTTAAGTAAACTAAAATCTTTAACTTGTTGTGGAAATTAGCATCTGCATATAAGAGAGTCAAAATATCTCAAAACTGAAGTTAAGGTGTAAGGGGAAACCAGGGGAAACCATGATCAGAACCTACTACATAAAAACAATCTGTTTTCAATAAAAGGAGGGAAAAAAGACTTTCGACAACAGAAGTTAATTCAATAAACTGTGCTTCTGTCATATACAGAATCACATTTTAGCTTAAAGTCAAATGTAAAGCATACAAGTATTTGCACGACTATGAAAACTGTAACGAAAAGCTCACATTTACTAACAGATTCTCAAGCATCTTTGCCATTCCAGTTGTCTGTTAATAAATGTCAGTGATGCATCGACCCTTTAAAGCCAAGGTTTCCTATACTCCCAACACCCACTGGGTCTACACATGAGAAGAAAAATTTTTCCTTTCCTTTTAACATATGAGCTAGCATCCTTTAGAGACATGAGATATGTTCAGCCACTTCCATTTAAAGCCCTAGTCTTAAATAAAGGGCTTGGTTTGGAGGATTAGAAGTCTTCAGATTGTCCGGCAATATTGTCAGGCTGTGGTGGCACATGCCTTTAATTCCAGAACTTGGAAGGCAGAGGCAGGTAGATCTCTTGGTTCTAGGCCAGCCTGGTTTACAGAGCAAGTGCCAAGACAGCCAACTGTACACAGACAAACCCTGTCTTAAAAACCAAACAAATGAATAAACAAAGAAGTCTTCAATTAGTACTCCAGAAAAAAAAATTAAGTTGTTAATGTCTGCTGAGATAAGCCCAGAACATAGAAGTCTGTGAGTTCACTAATAGCCTTCCCAATCTTCCTCGCCCTCTTTGGCAGCAAGCCCAAGTCATAAATGAAGAGCTTCATAAATTATCTTGTCACCAGTTAAATTAACCATTCAGGTAACTTATTATTCTGTTAGACTTTATGTTTGAGTTAAGGGAAGGGACAGTGACTGCATTTGTTTTTAAAGTCCCTATGTCACCCTCGATGCCATGTGTTCTTGAGCAGATCATTGGCTCTGTCTTGCCTCAGAGTATCACAGGGAGATTCCATTTAGTGTCCCAGTTGCTTTTTACACAGAAAATTAAGCTGGCATGCCCTTAAGCCATTGAATTAATATAATGAATTATTGTTTCTCGAAAAAACCCTTTGATGTGTTACCCGTACAAAGAATGAGAAAGTGATCACTAAAATCATTTTATGTGTTCTATGATTCTGATGATGAAGACATTTTTAAGTGGATATAGAGTTAAAATATGATTTGAAGTCAGATTACTTGGGTCTAGTCTCCTCCAACTTCACCCCTTTCTAGCTGTGCATTCTGCTTTTCTTTCTATTTATTTCTTTTAAGTCTTTTTAAATTTTATGGGTATTCTGACTGTATGTATGTCTGTATACCACATGCATGCCTGGTACCCTCAGGGGGCTACGAGAGGGCACTGAATCCCCTGGATCTGAAGTTACAGGTGGTTGTGAGCTGCAATGTGGGTATCTGGAATTGAACCTGGGTCCTCTAGAAGAACAGTCAGTGCATTTAACTACTAAGCTATCTCTCCAGTCCATATTTTCCCCTTGTATTCCCTCTTTCTTCCTTTTTTCCCCATTATTTATTTATTTGTTTTACTTTTTAGTTTTCTGTCAGGATATGTGTGTTCAGAGTGATGCTCACCTTCCTCATCCATACATAGATAACAACAGTAGTACTGATTTCTAGACATTTGTGCTTGTACACATCAAAGTATATTGAAAGAAAATCAAACCGAATTACTTCCCCAAACCAAAGAATGTGTGTTGTTTAATATTGTATATATTTAACTAAAATTCAACATAATTATAATTATCAGAAAAGTGTGTGATCACTGTGCATAAGAAGCATTCTATTCTTGTAAAAAAAAAATCCTTAGATAAAATGTTTTCAGATGACTGTCTCCTTATTTATCCAATGCACTACTGTTTGAAATTTATAAGTTATATGCTAAATTATCCAGTGAGAAACAATGACTCCACTAATCTATCTCTAACCAGACCATATTAGGTATGTTAAGAAAAGAGTATCATCCCAGCTAATAAAATGCTTTGATGATATAGAAGGATAGATTAAATGCATAGACAGCTGACCAACCCTGGCACCTGGCAAATATCTCTAGGATTCACAACCTTAGTATCTAGGAGAGAAGTCTAAATTTTATTTGCCAGTGTTAAGCAAAGATATATGAGGGATCAGGCTTTTGATCTTAGTCTTGAGTTGTCAGTGGTAAAAATATACATATTTTCAAAGAACCCTGTGGCATAACCTAAGTGCTAGTAAGTATGAGCAACTATCACATTTTATAGGTAGAGAAAGAATAGTTCGAGATGAGGCAGGCAGCATCCGATGGTATAACTCTGTGGAAGATAAAGATGGAAGGCTTATATTCACAATTTAATTGGCTCTCACTAAATAATGTTCAGGACATGCTGTGCCTTTATCTAGCAGTTTATTTTGTGGTAGATTAACAGATTATTTTCCATCTACAGGTTTCTTTGGTTAGCCTGGTAGCCAATGCCCTTGGTTACTCAGAACTTGGTGCCATCAAATCCCTAAGGACACTGAGAGCTCTGAGGCCTCTCCGAGCCTTATCCCGTTTTGAAGGAATGAGGGTAAGATGGGTCGACCATGCTCTCTAGAACTCAGGTCATAATTACATGTAGCCTGTGGCTCAGATACGTGGATGGTCGTCTTTCCATGGAATCCAAACATTTAGAGTTAAAGCCAAAGAGAGCAGCAAGCCTTTCTTCTGGAAACTGCAGTTTATTTAAACACACACTCAGGAACTGACACACACACATACACACACACACACACACACACACACACACTCCATGTGCTATTATTTTCGATGCTAAGGCAATTCAGAATGACTATTGACAACATTCATCCTACCAATGTCTTCAGTAGATAAGTTGGAGGTCCTCAAAAGGTATCAGTTTTTTTAAAAGGCAAAGTGATTTGAAGATGCTTTATTTTTTGAATTTATGTAAATCATAGCATTCAGCAAAACCATTACATCTTATCACATCCAAAGTGAGTTACTAGGATAATTAGCTACATATTTCTAACAAGCCTGGCCTTGCTACACAGATCTTTTAAGCTCACATTCTGAGTGAGTTTCACTTTTTCCGAAGCCCTAGCCTTGTCCTCCCCTGCTCTCTTCCTTAGCAAGTATCTTGTCTCACAACATAAAATGCACAGTTGCCACACCCTCAGAACTGCTTTGCACAAAGACCAGCTTTGTTTAATCTGCTTTGCAAATGCACACACGGGTATTGAATTTCTTCAAAGCCATGGGGTTTTTATATTAGGAGGTGGTTTGTTTGGGGCAATAAACCCCTTCAGCCTTGACTGCAGAATTTACTCACTGTGGAAAATGAAACCCTCCAGCTGCTCTTGCAGCATTGTGAGCAGAAAGAAACTCGCTTGGCTTGTCCATCACAAATTCTATTTCATTGCCTATGTTAACAAATCCGTAAGAGTCTGTTCCGAATAACAATATTCTTTTATTGCTGACATCATCTAAGCCTTTAGCATACTTCGTGACTTCATATTGATGGTTTATTCATTTTATTTTAATTTTTCATTGAAGATAGATTTTTTCTCATATAATACAAATCTTAATTACAGTTTCCCCTCCCTTTCTTCCTCCAAGTTCCTCCCCATCCCCACCACCCCATCCCCTCTGGATCCACCCCCTTTCTGTCTCTTACTAGAAAACAAACAGGCTTTAAGGGACAATAATAAAATAAGATAGAAAAAAAAACACACAACATCAGAATAGGCTGAAACAAATTAAAACAAACCAAAAGGAAAAGAGCTCAGGAAACAGATACAGATACAGACACCAACTCATTGATACACTCAGGAGTCCATAAAAACACTGAACAGGAAGCCATAATATAGCTATGCAAATGAGCTGTAGAGTACAAAGAGAAAGAAAGAATATGTATATATAATATTAATACATATTAAAATAAAAATAAGGTAAAATTTTAAGAAAATGATTTCCTAACATGACATTGTGAGACAAGCGGCTTCCAAAGATGCCACTGATTTTATTTGGTGTTGGCTGTCTGTCTCCTGCTGGCCATGCAGACTACCCTTAAGATTGTTTCCCCAGTGAGACTCCCTTGGAGCAAACTGATTTTTCATTTTCAAGCTATCAATTGGAGATAGCTTTTGGGTTAGGAATGAGGGAATGTATCCACTTCTCCTTTCAGCTCTAGGACCCCATCTAGTGCAGACCTGTGCATGCTTTTGATTTAGAGGGCCTTGTTTACTTAGTATCCCTCATCCCCTCTGGTTGTTACACTTTTTCTGCCTTCTCTTCTGCAGAGTTCCCTGAAAGGGAGGGATTTGATGGAAACATCCCACTTAGGGTTGAGGGTGTGTTCCATGTCTCTTCCTCTCTGGATAATGTCTGGCTGAGGGTCTCTGTTTTTGCTGCCAGGAGGAGTTTCTCTGATAATGGCTGAGCAAGGCACTGATCTAGGAGTACAGCAGAATGTCATTTTATTGCTACCTTTTTGTGTGTCTGTTTATTTAGAACGGTATTATTTGGTCTTATACTAGGTCCCTGGACTATCTAAGTTTCAGGTTCTTGGTCACCCAAGCCGTATTGGATATGGGTTCTATTTCATAGAATGGGCCTCAAGTCTAGTCAGATATTTGTAGGTTACTCCCACAAAGTTTGTGCCTATCTTGCAGGCAGGACAGCATTGTAGATCAAAGGATTTGTAAATGGGTTGATTTACATTTTTTTTCCTTTGATATCCTGAAGAGTACCTATCATAGCAAAGATGCTCACACATAGGTGCAAAGGCTCTTTGTAGGCATCACCTTGATTTCTCCATGTTCAATAAGTTGTGTAAATGTTGTCTTCAGCAATTGGGGCTTGCCATCAGTATATGGAGAACAACCTATAGTCTTGGTAACAGCCTGGGTCATTTGAGGGTTCCCTTGGGACTTCTTTGGCCAACAGCCATTTTTATAGTTTATATGAGAGAAGAAATATCAAGTGAACAAGTCTGAAAACTTACAATTTTTCTCTAATCTGAAAATTATTTTAGATTAGTGTTTTAATTCATATGGAATACCTAAGATTTCAACTTAATGTAGTAACATCTTATTTGAAGATAAGAGAATTTATAAAGGTATAGAAGAGGTCATTGTCCAGAATTTTATTCTGAAAAGAAAACTAACAAATTTAGTGTACATGATTTAAATTCTACAGGAAATAAAATTCAATTAATATAGGAAAACACTACCATTTTGGATTTCCAATTTTGATGCTGGTTTATAATTTTTCCTGTCTATTTCTAAAATAATAATTGTCATATTTTTAAATAAAACAATAGTTTCATTGAGTATGAACACTTAGCCATGTAGTCCACTATAAATTAGAATAAGTGAGGTTAGAAAAGCTAGTTTTGCTATCTTTGAGATCTTAAAACACATTTTAATCTTTCCTGGATTCAGAGAAACAAAAGGTGATGGGACTTTCTCTTCACTAAGCAGATCAGCCTAGCAAAAAATGAATAACATAGGCTCAAGGAGAACATGTAGGAGATTGCAAGTAATAATAATAGTATATATTTGATACACTTTCATCTAAAGATAAATCTGACAGTAATTCATGCTATGTTTAAAATTCTGAGACTTTTGTAATATAAAACAAAAGACTTGTAAACCTTAACACTCACCTTCACAGTCATATAAATGTACCTGACCTGAGAATATAGATTTAATATATTTTTCATGTTTACTTGTGAAGGGGTTGCATACTTTCTCTCTCATATCACGTAATTCACTCATGTCCACAAAAAGATATGTGTTGCAACAAGTGATCACTTCTGCTGGCTTTTGATACATATTTTCTCCCTCACCATGTTTCCCCCAGGGTACATTTCCTGCTCCCATCTTTACTATATCAGGGTCTGAACGTTTCCTTTCCATTTTTGGTGTATTTTTCTTTCTCTTCTTGCTTAGTTCTTCAGCTGTATTGTTGATCATCTTCCCTTGTCCACATACAATAGAAAACACTAGAAGAAACACTCTCGGGCTAGAAATTGACCTAGACACCCATTTAACCCCTTCCAAATACGTTCAGTGCCAAATGCATGCATACCTGCAACGGTTTCCCCTTAAACAAGCCCTGGCTCTCCTGTCCTCCCCCAGGTGGTTGTGAATGCTCTTGTTGGCGCAATCCCCTCCATCATGAATGTGCTGCTGGTGTGTCTCATCTTCTGGTTAATCTTTAGCATCATGGGTGTGAATCTGTTTGCCGGAAAGTTCTATCACTGTGTCAACATGACCACAGGCAGCATGTTTGACATGAGCGAAGTCAACAATTACAGTGACTGTCAGGCTCTTGGCAAGCAAGCCCGGTGGAGGAACGTGAAAGTCAACTTTGACAATGTTGGAGCCGGTTACCTGGCATTGCTGCAAGTGGTAAGTTACCAGTGAGTGGGCCTGGAAATATTTAGAAATGTGCCACCCGCAGCTCCACCTGGGATGTTAGTGACTCATCTAATAGCAGGAAGGCAGCAGGGCGTGGCGACACACGCCTTTAATCCCAAATTCTCGGGAGGCAGAGGCAGGCAGATCTTTTTGAGTTCAAGGCCAGCCTGGTCTACAGAGTGAGTCCAGGAGAGCCAGGGCTCTGTTACAAAAAGAAATCTTGTCTCAAAAAACAAACACAAATGAATGAATGAATGAATGAGTGAATGAATGAATGAACAAATAAATAAATAAATAAAAATAGATGTAGGAAGGTAGTTGATGACACCTCAAATTAGTTATTTGATTCTGAGGGAAACATTGCAGTTATTTTATTTTTCCCAAAGAGTGCAGCTTTTAATGTTTTCAAAGGATTTCTTGTTTCTTCTTCCTATATTTTTCTTGTTCTATTAACAAAATTTTTTATTTTTTGATAAAAATTTTGTATATTGAAACATCGATTATATATGACATGCTTGAAGTAAATGTGTGAATTTTTAGCCAGATATTCTTCATAGTAATGTCTAAAATAATATGATGTAAGATGCTATGACATGCAGAAATATAAATCTCCAGGAATACTTTTCAAAATATCTGATACTTTATATTTTTTAACTTCACAACAACATATTTGCTAGTTATTAGTGAAAATGAGTTGTGGTTGAATACAGCCATAGGCTTCAACCATAGATTTTTATCTTCTTGTTGGAAGGCTTTAAGATGAGATTAAGATAGAATTTTCATTAATGAAGTCTCCAATATGTTTTCCTACAGGAAAAAAAATAGCATAGAACAGCTCCCAAGAGAAGAAAGGAAAATAAGTCCTAAATTCTAAGTAGAAATTTTGATATTCGGTAGTAGGAAGGTGTCTGAGAACACCTCATTTGACACATTTTAAGCCCTGTGTAGAAAATGTTATGGTACTGTATGAAAAGATACTTATATCACTGCTGTTGTATTTATGTCTGGTAAATGCAATGAGTGTGGGTGAGATATTCATAAATAATTCTAATATGTATTGTATACAGGCCACATTCAAAGGCTGGATGGATATTATGTATGCAGCTGTTGATTCACGGGATGTGAGTAGCTCTCAGATACTATTTGCAGTTACTAGATTGTCCATGGTAAACATCGGTGAGAATTGAACTGAGAGACTCAGAATCTATATTGTCTAAAATTAAAGTATTTACCAATACTGTATAAATAATTGGCAGGGTGATCATTTGTAGATAGTAGTTTGCTTACTATAGGTATGACATGTAATATATAACATGTGTACTGTGAAAAAATTTCAAATTACATGGAGTATAAGACATCAGATTAGCCCTACAAATAGAACTCTTCAGAGTAGTTGAAGGTAGCTCAGTGCAGGAGTCAGTTGTTTTTCTGTTTTGTTTTGAGAACATGATCAGTCAGTCTATGAAGCAACTTCCAAGAATATTTGAGCATGTACACCCCAGCAGAGCCCAAGGAATCTCGAACTCAAAAATAGAAATACAAAGAACTGATTAAAACACGTCTGTTTATCCTGTATTTTCCTCTTAGTTGATTTTATGCTATTAAAGCTTTTCAAAATGCAAGCTGAAGATATTGGAAAAATTTTGGAATAATAATGATGATAAAATAATAGACCCAAACTGTTAGATGAAATTGTATAAATTTTATTTGAGCCGAGGAATATTTGTCAGGTTGACTACAATGGAAAAAATGTATTTCAATGGTAAAATTTTCAAATGTTATACTAGTTTCAGAAAATAATTATTTGTGTAAAATGATATCTGAAGACATAAGAAATGTTCATATTAAGTAATAGTCATTGCTACATTATTCAGTCTAAGAGTCCATTTTGCTAATTGTATTAAATATTTTCACCATTGTTTAGGTCACACTTCAGCCTGTTTATGAAGAAAATCTGTATATGTATTTATACTTTGTCATCTTCATCATCTTTGGGTCGTTCTTCACTCTAAATCTATTCATCGGTGTCATCATAGACAACTTCAACCAGCAAAAGAAGAAGATGAGTATTTCTCACCTCCCACCTTTCCCTACTCAGAGCACCAGTGTGTCATACAGCCAACCAGATACTTGGAGTCATGACATACTTAGATTGTGGTTATATTATTTTCAGCCTTACTATGTGGCCAGTTAATGTACTGCCCATACTCAGTGGCCTCTGTCTTTCATTCACAGTAAAGCTGTCTTTCTGACCCAGAAATATAATCATTACTTCAGTGCATCCAGTGCTTATCCAGTGCTTAGCATGGCTTACAGGGTCTTTCAGGAACTTTCCTCGTCAGTTTCTCAGCCTCATCTTCTCCCACACCTCCGTTTTGTCCACTATCCTACTATCTACTCATTCCCTCAGCCCCCACATCACCAACAGCACTTGGTACAGGGCAACCACATGAGTCTTTCTGACTTTTTCTAAACTCAACCACACACTTGTTTCTCTGTGGCTTTATATGTGATATTTTCTCCTCCTGAGATGCATTGCCCAGCAAACGCTTCATTGTTCCTTAAAGCCTTAAGCTTAAACTTGGCTCTCTTAATTTTTGTTGTGTCTACAATAACTTTCCTTCCTTCCTCCTGTTCATTTGCTTGATCTTCTTTTTATTTTAACTTCCCTACTTTTGTACACTATTGTACATTTTTTCACTTGCCTTTTTAATGACCTAGCCACTTAAGGAACATGACATCATGTTATACATCTATGTGATTCTCATGCCTATCACATTGTTTGGCACACACAAAAATGTTTAAAACTGTTGAGTTCAGCAGTGAAACTCTCAACAGTAAAAGAGGATGAAAACGTATTTGGCTCCATGAAAATATAGTTGAGGACCTTAAAATTCATTGTGAACATAATATAATCCAGTTAGGATGCTGTACTAATCAGAATTTTATGTGCTTATGGGTTTTGCATAATATTAAAGTCTTCAGTATTTCACATAAATAGGGGAAGCAGAATAATAAATCTATATTTGTCAAGATAATATCCATTTAAAATTGGGACAAGATTAAAGGAAGGCTCAGAAATCCTTTAGTTAAAATATTGTTGTAACTCAGGTTGGGATTGTCACCAGGCTACTCTGTGTGTTTACTTTGGAGGTCAAGACATATTTATGACAGAAGAACAGAAGAAATATTACAATGCAATGAAGAAACTTGGCTCCAAAAAACCTCAGAAGCCCATCCCCCGGCCTGCAGTAAGAAGGCTACCTTGTACTTGTTAACATTCTAAAACCATGTTTCAATTGTAGGGTATTGAACATATTGGGACATATCAGAACATATTATTGGGTGACGTCACTAATCTACAGCAAAATCTATAGTGCCGATATCATCGCACAGCTCAAATTGTACAGCAGACTCTACAGCTGCCGCCCTTCGTCACAGGTGTCAAGTCCCTAAAATGCTGGGATGTTCTTGATGGTTGGTGAGCTGAGATCTCCAACTCATCTGGTCCCAAGTCAACAATCACCCTCCTGCTGCCATATGTCTGGCTGCAGCTTCTCTGACCCTCTGGACATTTTCCTTTTTAAATAAATGGAGGTTCCCAAATGACCCATCCCATCAAACACCCTTCCTCCATGCTCTGGTTCCCTCCTTTTCTTTTCTCCCCTCCCTGTTATAAGTCTCATTTTAGCCTTTTCTTCTTTTATTAGCTTTTAAGGTAGCACGCAAAGTAAACAATATTCTATAGCATTTTCATATGTATGTGTCATTATACTTTGTTATAAGGTCCCTCTCATACTGCCCTACTTTACTCCCTCTGCACCCTTCATTCCAGTTGCCTTGCTCCCTGTAAACAGTAGCCTCCTCTGTTTTCACATTACACACACTCCATAGCTCTCTCCCCAATCCCTTCCATTCTTTCCTCTTCATGGCCCCTATCTATCTAGATTGTTGACATTCTCTCTCTTCAAGTTATCTATTACTTATTATATATTAAATTTAGGTTCTGCACAAGAGAAAAGCTGTTTATCTTTCTGGTTTTTCTCTCTCATGAGACTAGAAAATATTCCTGATTTGCTTTGAAACAAAAACCATCTCAAAAATGTTGTTTCATGGAAAGAGAATAAAGATCATTCAAATGCATACTCTATAACATTTTCTAATGTGGAATAGCATTATGATGGTGGGTCCTGCTCACAGAACTTCACCCCAACTCATCTACCCTCTGAGATAGATAAAAAAAGAAGTAAGTCAACTGAGGCCTATAAAGGGAACTGTACCCCTGATCAAAGAACCTGTGATCAGCAAAACTCATATTGAAAGGTCTCACGAACCCTATCAGTGACTTCACCTTATTATGTGTTTAAAAGTAATTGAAACTAGGAGATGTAAGATGAGGAGGAAGGATGGGAAGATACCTCACACAGGAAGGAATAAATGAACCTGTTTCCCCAAAGATCAATGGTATCTAGAAATATGTTTGGTTTATGACCTTGGATTTTTCCATAAGCCATAGGCTTTTTTGTATTTATTGTGAATTAATTTTTAATTATCTAATAAAACCACATTTAATATTTACATTTACACAGTACTCTAAAAGCATATGTTTTCTGAAATGGGTATTAATTACACAAGCATTTCTCATGCATTTTTTTTTAAAAAGCTAGGTTGGGGGTACTTTGCTTCCTCATATGTCTATGCACCATGACCATGCCTGTACCCATGGAAGGCAGAACATGGAGTCAGATAGCCTGGAACTAAAGTTACCAAGAGTTATGGGCCATCATGTAGGTGCTAGGAATTGAACCTAGGTCCTCTGTAAGACCAGCCCATGCTCTTAGCTAGTGAGCCATCTTTTGTGTCCTTTTGTGCATTTTTGTTGAAGCATAAATAGGGAAAGATGACTAGAAAAACAGACAAATTAATAAATATACTTACAAGTGTGCAGAAACAGAAATGGTAGAATTGAATGAATTTAACTAGCATTATTTGAGGGAAGAAAATAAGGAATAACAGAAAATTCTTATATTAAAATATTATAAATGAAATTAAATAATATTATTTATTAAATATTAAAATAAGTAAATTATTGATATAAAAGTCTGCATTTACCTTTTCTTAAGTCTTCACTACTCACTGAATCATTTTTGTAAAAGTTATCATAGTTAATCAAACAGCCTCTACATATTTTCAGCCAATTGCCACCAATTTCCAGATTATTTTGCTCTCTCTTCCTGTGAGACCCAAATAAACCAAGTATGTTTGCTACTGGCATGAGGCATGGTACCACTCATTAGAAAACATAGGAACTGAAATGAGCTTACATATTGTTTAAGGTAGTGTAAAGAGGGTGCATGCCCCAGGGCCACATTAGAAAATTCTTATTTACAGTGTAAGCAGATCACTATCTGTACAATGTGTTCACTAACCATATGTCCTTTCTCTTTCTAGAACAAATTCCAAGGGATGGTCTTTGACTTTGTAACCAGACAAGTCTTTGACATCAGCATCATGATCCTCATCTGCCTCAACATGGTCACCATGATGGTGGAAACGGACGATCAGAGCAAATACATGACCCTGGTTTTGTCTCGAATCAACCTTGTGTTCATTGTGCTGTTCACTGGGGAGTTTGTGCTGAAGCTCATCTCTCTCAGATACTACTACTTCACTATAGGTTGGAACATCTTTGACTTTGTGGTGGTGATTCTCTCGATTGTAGGTAAGAACAGTTCAATTACAGGGATGTGTACTTCCAGAAAACATTTTCCCCAAATTCTGCCCACAATTTGAAAGAGACATGCATTGTGGAATATTGGAGTGGGCAGAGTGAACATTTCACTGGTAACACATTTGAGTAAAAATCCTGAAATGGGTTTATTCACAAAGTTAACTGGTTAGAAATTATATCACTAGTACCAGAATAAGGGAACAGGTGAAGAAGGCAGGAAACAAAATCAGCATATCCTCTCTGATATGGTGAAAGTTACCTTTCTCCTTGCTGGGAAAGAATAACCAATGAGAAACAATTTGACAAAGGAAGGATATAGTCTGGCTCACAGTTGTAGAAATATAATCCATCCTCGTGTGGAAATCCTGGCACGGGCCTCAAAGTGCAGCTGGTTAAGGTGAACCTGCATTTGGGAATGAAAGTGAGAGCAGGAAAATTATAGCCATGCTATAAAACCTCCATCCATGTCCCTTCCCCTGCCACCACCATGACCTATTTCTTCCAATAAGGCTTCTCCTCCTGAATGTTCTACAACTTTCCATTATACCACCACCAGCTGGATAGCAAGGGTCCAAACACTTGAGCCCATAGGAAATGGCTTACAATTCAAACAACATTCTGCTAGTGGTAAACAGAGTCAGTTGGAGGTGAGGCACATATTCTTAAAACACATGCTCATAACACAGTAGTGTTAGTGTTTGTCTTGGTCACTGTCTTACTGCTGTAAAGATAAAGTATTTAATTGGGGGTTTACTTACAATTTTAGAGGGTTAGTCCATGACCATCATGGCTAGAAGAGGTCATCGCCCTGGAGCAGTAGCTAAGTGCTTTGCATCCTGATCTACAGGCAACAGGTAGAGAGACAGAGAGATATTGGGCTTGGTATGGGCTTTAGAAACCTCAAAGCCCTAGATATGACTGCCAGGAAAAGAAAAATATCAATGTGATGATTCCTAATGATATTCTGCTATACTTGTAGTGTAGAGCCTAGCATAATTGTCATCAGAAAGGCTTAAAAAAACAATTGTTTATTTTTATTTTTTGTTCATTGGTGTTTTGCCTGCATGTATGTCTTTGTGAGGGTGTCAGATCTTGGAGTTACAGACAGTTGTGAGCTTCCATGTAGATGCTGGGAATAGAACCCTGGTCTTCTAGAAGAGAACTCAGTGCTCTTAATTGATGAGCCATCTCT
Source organism: Lophiomys imhausi (assembly GCA_907164525.1). Taxonomy (NCBI): domain Eukaryota; kingdom Metazoa; phylum Chordata; class Mammalia; order Rodentia; family Muridae; genus Lophiomys; species Lophiomys imhausi. Next base: position 2,225,269 of record CAJQZJ010033126.1, on the reverse strand, counting down.
ACAAGCCCCACCAGAGAGGTTTTATACAGCACTGATAGGAGCAGATACAGAAACTCACATCCAAATATTAGGCAGAACACAGGGAATCCCATGTAAGTGGGGGAAGGAAGATAATAGGAGCCAGAGGTGTCCCATAATCTTGAGGAAACCACAAGAACATGACCCATAGAATCAACTAAGCTGGGCTCATCGGGGCTCACAGAGAATGAACTGACTATCACAGAGCTTATATGAGTCTGTGGTGGGGCCTCTACATATATGTTATGGTTGTGTAGTTTGGTGTTCTTGTGAGATTCCTAATAGTGAGAGGGGTCTGTCTTTAACTGTTTTTTTTCCTACTGTGAGTATCCTTTTCTTCCTATTGGGTTGCCTTGTCAGCCTTGGTATGAAGGTATGTGCCTAGTCTTATTGTAACATGTTATGCCGTGTTTGGTTGATATCCCTGGAAGGTCTGCTCTTTTCTGAAGGGAAACAGAGGGTAAAGGGGAGATTAATTAATGACTTAAGAAAAGAAACCCCAAAGCTTACTCCCAGTAACACAACTATTCTAACAAAGTCACACCCAGTAACAAAGCCACACATACTCCAAAAGGGCAACACCCACTCCAACAAAGTCAAATCTACTCCACAAAGGTCCACCTCTACTCCAATAAGGCCATATCTACTTAAACAAAACTACACCTACACAGCAACAAAACCACACCTCTTAATCCTTCCTAAACAGTTCCACTAACTAGAAATCAAGTGTTCAAACATATGAACTCATGAGAAGTTCTCATTCAAACAGTATTATCTATAATTCAAAAAAAAAGAAGGAAAGAAAAATCAAGAGGCATAACCAACACTGTCCAAAGCATTCAACAGTCTTCCAGAACAAAGAGCATTAACATGGCTCTTGCAAGAGAAAAGAAGAAATAAGAATATTATAAAACTCCACATTTAGAAACTTTAGGTAAGATGTGGTCCACCTTTTTCAAACTAAAGAATGTCACTCTCATTGAGAGCAATGAATTAAGTTATTTTAACCCTTATTTTAATATTGCCATATTTTATGTATAGAAGTGAAGTACAATATTTGGAAAGTATAACCTTTAATTGACATAGTAATATTTTAGATTGTTTTGGATTTTACAAAAAAAATATTCCCTTATACGATTGTGTTATAGAATCATTCAATAGTACTCATAAACATTTAAATATAAATATTAGAGTGGATCTGTTTGTGTAGTTCAGGTAAGTTTTTGAAAGTTTAATTTTTAAAAGAACACACACATGTTCAACATTCCTATAAACATCGATATACTCATTGTTCCTTTGACTTCTCTGCTTTTCCACAGGAATGTTTCTCGCGGAGCTGATAGAGAAGTATTTTGTGTCCCCTACCCTGTTCCGAGTCATCCGCCTGGCCAGGATTGGCCGAATCCTACGCCTCATCAAAGGCGCCAAGGGGATACGCACGCTGCTCTTCGCTCTGATGATGTCCCTTCCTGCGCTGTTCAACATCGGCCTCCTGCTTTTCCTGGTCATGTTCATCTACGCCATCTTTGGGATGTCCAACTTTGCCTATGTTAAAAAGGAAGCTGGGATTGATGACATGTTTAACTTTGAGACCTTCGGCAACAGCATGATCTGCTTGTTCCAAATCACCACCTCTGCGGGTTGGGATGGACTGCTGGCCCCCATCCTCAACAGTGCGCCTCCGGACTGTGACCCTGATGCAATTCACCCTGGAAGCTCAGTGAAGGGAGACTGTGGAAACCCATCTGTGGGGATATTCTTTTTTGTCAGCTACATAATCATATCCTTCCTCGTTGTGGTGAACATGTACATCGCTGTCATCCTGGAGAACTTCAGCGTTGCCACTGAAGAAAGTGCAGAGCCTCTTAGTGAGGACGACTTTGAGATGTTCTACGAGGTCTGGGAGAAATTCGACCCTGACGCCACTCAGTTCATAGAGTTCTGCAAGCTCTCTGACTTTGCAGCTGCTCTGGATCCTCCCCTGCTCATCGCAAAGCCAAACAAAGTCCAGCTCATTGCCATGGATCTGCCCATGGTGAGTGGAGACCGCATCCACTGCCTGGACATCTTATTTGCTTTTACAAAGCGGGTCTTGGGTGAGAGTGGGGAGATGGATGCCCTTCGAATCCAGATGGAAGATCGGTTTATGGCTTCCAACCCCTCCAAGGTCTCTTATGAGCCCATTACCACCACTCTGAAGCGCAAACAAGAGGAAGTGTCTGCTGCTATCATTCAGCGTAATTATAGATGTTATCTTTTAAAGCAAAGGTTAAAAAACATATCAAGTCATTATGACAAAGAGACAATCAAGGGTAGGATTGACTTGCCTATAAAAGGAGACATGGTTATTGACAAATTAAATGGGAATTCCACCCCAGAAAAGACAGATGGAAGTTCCTCTACCACCTCTCCTCCTTCTTATGATAGTGTAACAAAACCAGACAAGGAAAAGTTTGAGAAAGACAAACCAGAAAAAGAAGGGAAAGGGAAAGAGGTCAGAGAAAAACAAAAGTAAAAAGAAGCAAAGAAACGTCTTTGTAATCAATTGTTTACAGCCTCTGAAAGTAAAGTGTATGTGTCAACTGGACTCCAAGGGGAGGTCCATGCCAAACTGACTGTTTCAACAAATATTCAAGGTCAGTGCCTAAACCAGACAGTGACCTCTTTGTCACTGCCACTCTGTGAGACAGGGTATCAACATTGACAAGAGGTTGCTGCTTCCATTACCAGCTGACACTGCTGAGGAGAACTCCATTGTGAAAGTGATCATCATAACATCACCAAACACCATTAGTACAGCACTCCCATCCACTCTATTTTTAACATTCATATTTGCCATATTTTTACAAAGTCTGTCCCAGTGGATCTTCCAGGTCCCCAATTCATAGTCTGTTCATAATACTACATCACTATTTTTGTAAATGAAGTTTACGTTAAGGGAAAAACCTATATAAGAATCCTGTGTTGCTAAGTCCATGAGTTTCGCCAGTAATCATAAAAAAAATATTTTGCCTGAGAGATAAAACTATAGCTCAAAAATGAAAAACAATTCTAATGTTACCAATTTCAAATATTTCCACTTTCTGGATGGTGTTAGCTCACAAGTATTTTAGTCTGTTTTGTTTGCTTATATATGAGCAGTTATGTGCCTATAAAGTCTCCTCTAATATTTAAAGGATTATTTTTATGCAAAATATTTTATTTCAACAAGTGAAAATCTTATTCTAAGTTTCAGGGTTGTATATTTAATTTTGGTTAAATGCCCTCCCCTCAAAAAAGTTATCAAATGTTTCTGTTCTAAAAAGTCTATCCAAAGTATCACTTTAGAATAGTTGTTCCACTTTCTGTGACAGCATTTCTTTGTCATCTTCTGCTCTCAGCAAAACTGGCAGTTTATGTCAATTAAATACCCTCTGTTATGTAAATACTTATTTTATCCTGTGGTGCATGTTTGGGCAAATATATATAAACGTATATATAGCCTAATACACAACTTCTATTAAGTCAAATATGTACCACAGTGTTTGTGTCTTTTGAAGCTTCCAACAGGAAGGTATCCTGTACCATTCATTACACAGAAATAGTTGGGAGGCTATCACTAATGCATGTTAATATTTCCTAAGCTGCTCTATTTTAATCAATCCATTTATCACAAGTTTTGGTAAGTGTCACATGTTAATGGTAGAATGAATTCAATCTGCTCTCTGTGTACATGTCAAGAAAAATCTCATTGATATTATTTTAAAACACTTTTATTTTTTTCATTGTTAGTTCAACTTGAGTATCACAATGTGTCTTCACTAATGTAAAGAAGACACACTTTATAGGGCCTATTACCAAAATCTATACTTCATAGTTTGCTAAAAAAAAAAAAGTGCAAAATTTGTTTAAATATAAATAATGTAATATATAATCAGTTTTCTTTGTCAACATTTGTACATAAGAAAATTATTTTCAGGTTGATGACATGACAATTTATTTTATCTTATCCTTTTGCTTTTAATTTTTAATCAAAATTCCAAACTTTTGCATCCAAAAGACTTTTCAGCAGATAATTTCCTAAAATAAATTTAGACAATGGGTTTTGTGAATTTCTTTGTTATAATATATTTTCTACCATTCTAATAAGAGATACGTTGGTCAAAATCTCAAACCCTGACCATTTTCTACCAACTCTGGTTGCCTGCAGATAATCCTTCACTCATGGAAGTTTGGTTTTTTTTTAACTCAACTTTTGTAGTATTTGCATATCCAGACTAGGCTTATTTTTTTAAAACCTGCTGCACTAAAGCTATCATGGATATAACATGGGCTCTGTCCAGGAACAAAGTGGCAAAGTTGTGCAATCAGCTAACATCATATAACCTTTTTTCTTTGCACAAACCAAAAGTTTAATGTTCATTCCTTCTACAAAACTATTACTGTAGTGTACTGATGAACTGCATGCAGGGAATTGCTAATACTAAAAGAACGGTGAGCTACTTCATTATTGAGCCAAAAGAATAAATATTTCATTTTTTACTGTATCTCATTTGTTGGACTGAGTTTTTTGTTTTGGGGTTTTTTTTGGGTTTTTTGTTTTTGTTTTTGTTTTTTTAATTATTGGCAGGTAAAAATTTACACAACTGAAGAAAACCTGTAATTTGATTTGATATTTGTATTCATAAAAGTTCACATGAGTTTTGTAACACCCTGCTACATTATCTACCAAGAAGTTTGTCAAAATAAAAATTAGTTAAAAGCACTTTTGTGAACTGTTACTTCATTAAAGGATCAGGCCATAGGATGGAACCTTCAGATTTGTCAATATTGGCGGTAGCCCTCACCAATGACTATCAGTTTCACTTAATTTATTGAATTATCAAGAATATAATCTCAGGATTTCTGGATGTAAATGGTGTCGTGTCCCAACATCTTGGTAACTAACTTGTCACTTATGCTTCATTCCCTGAGCACACTCTGTAGCCTATCAGTTACACATGGATTAAGAATTTAATTTACCTTTTCATGGTCCCTTGCAAGTTTGTCAATTCAAAACCAAACCTTTATCTCAACAGAAAACTCAACCTGTAATGAGTGTTTTTAGGAAGACTTGGATCTGAATATGGTATTTCATAATTTCCGCAAAATAAATTCCACAAAGTGACTAACCTGATTCACTCATTGGCTTCTTCCTATTTAGGTCAATTTACAGGTTTGAACTGTGCCAGAGAAGTCAAATATTGATTCACAAAATTCTAAGTCATTTAAAGATTATTAGTGTGTAATCACTAAGCAAGCCTCTTGGAGCAGCCAATTAATACACATTATTTCATTCCACTGTCTTCCAAGTAGTTTACAAAGACTTCAGTTGAAAACAACTCCAAAAGATATCTTTCTAGATAAAAGTTGTTATCCAAACATAGAGGTATAGATATAATTAGATGAACTTCTAAAACAACTGCTTCTGGAACATAGTAAAATCCTTCCAGTAAAAAACTTTTATTTGGGCGTGGCATGGTGGCACACACCTTTAATCCCAGCACTCAGAAGGCAGAGACAGGTGGATCTCTTTGAGTTCGAGGCCAGCCTGGTCTACAAAGTGAGTTCGAGGACAGCCAGAGATACACACAGAGAAAGTTCTCTCAACCCCCCTCAAACAAATCAAACAACAACAACAAAAAAAAAAAAACAAGAAACAAATGAACAAACAAACAAAAACAACAACAAAAAGGCCTTTTATTTTGGAATTTTGTTTGAAAAGTAACAGTGACTCAATCAAATTCTTCCTCCCAGAAACAACAATATTATGAAATGAAGGGATATTGGTATAAATGGCTGGTGTTTTTTGTTTGTTTGTTTTTGAAAAATGTGAGAGAAATGGACATCCTGATTTTCAAATATTGTAGCCAAGGATACTGAACTATGTAAAATAATGCATGTGTCTTCAGTTCCAATTTTGGCATCAGATTAAATGTGTAATTCAGTGTAATTCCAGTTTCCTTCACACTCTATCTCTAGTATTTCATGATGATCTTGAACTAAGGCTGTTTTCTATACATTGTTGCTTTCTATACATTGTTACCAGACAGTCAGAATTTCCTATTTGCCTTCTTAGTCTCATAATATTTTTTAAGCATACTCAGAAGAAAGGTTGAGGACAAGTTTAGTAGAAGTTGAGCATGAAGCATTGGGTTGGGCAATCTGTAATTCTAAATGAATTCTGGAGGAAAGAGATGGAGTTGGGGAGACAGAGAATCATGAATGGAAGTCAGAGAAACCCAGAAAGCCAAGAGAGTCAAAAGAAAGCATGCTTTGGCTTTGGACCAGTACCAAGTGGGGGAAAAAGAGAGAAAAGGAAAAAAACACCACAGATCAGAGGGCACCCCTCTCCAGGCCCCTTTTAGGAAACTTGTGGTTAGAAATAAAAACAGTTTGCTTTAAAAAAAAAAAAAAAAAGGAAAATGCTCCCAGGAATGGAAAATAGGCTGGGCAGCTGAGGAAAGAAGCCCAGGCATTGGCCCATAAGACGTTTAACCCTTTATTGGACACTCACACAGCATGTGTTTCTTCCAGGTTTGCATATGGGGTTTTCTCAAACCTGTTCTGTTCATCACATGAAGTCCAGGTGGAGATCAGCTTCCAGCCTTTCCTGTTGTTCTTGTTGATATCTCAGTTTCTAGTCTCTATTTTCGAGGCATAATCATGCCTTCAAGTTTATGTTCAAGATTAAATTGCATATTCAAAGTGAATTGTCTTCTTTAAAGAGATAAAATTTACCTAGAAAAAATATATATTGTCAGTCTGCCTTTAAAAAATTACTAAGAAAACAGTAAATAGACAGAAACACAGCATTGAATGTAACATTAACTGCATGAAGAGAAATGTCTTCTTAGGGTTGAAGGACACTCTAAATAACTGAAATATTGATTACTATTTCTTCTCTATGCTACAGAATTCTAATAGGCAGCATCCAGTATACAATTTAATGTATTAGAGTCAGCAAATATCTAGTCTTGTAGAAAATTGTCCCAGAGGAATAAACTTGATTGCCATTAAAAACATTTAACATACCACTCCAAGAAGTTGAGTTAATCCATGCCTTCAACCGTAGCTTTTATTAGAAAAGAGTTAAAGATGAATGCCATTCTCTCCATAACAGCACCTGTAGCAGTATTCTCCTGTAGACAAGCTAGTTAATATTTTGATGCATCCAAGTATGGCTTCTGTGGTCCTTCTGTCTGCGGTATTTCTCTTCGCTCCTTTCCAGAGCCTTTCTGTTCTCCATAATTCTGGTGACCTACTGACGGACATATCTAAAACCCTCAAAACTAAGCCATACCCAATCTCCTGAAAATCAGTTCACCTTGTCGTGATGTAAGAAATAACCTGTATAATGTCTTTTACAGATGCTTTATCACCACCATCCATCAGCCACTTCAAATCCATGCCCCACCATCCCTCAAGAACTGTGTGTTCTCCAATAACCAGATGCTTTGATAACCATCTGCACTTGATGCTTCTTTAACCTGTATGTCCTTTCCTCTCTCCCTCTCTCTTCTTAATTTTTTTTCTGGACAAATCATTACCACCTTTCTAAAACTATCTCAAATGCCAACATCCTTTAGGAAAACTCAGACTTTGATTAATGGAGTGCTGCCCTTCCCCTCAGTGGTTCTAATGTCCATGTAAGCTCCCATTTATGAGACTGTCTTGTCATTGGTTCCTTGTTCAAAATTTAATAGAGTATAATATGCACAAGATATGGGATCGATACCATTAATTTTCTTACCTCTATTTCTTTCATTATCTATGATTAGTAACTGCCTCTGTTTAGAGGCAGAAGTGGAATTAATTGTTTCAGGAACATAAATGAGAATAGTTTTCAATAGTTAATGAAAATAACTCTTCAACTTATTATCATCTACATTCACACAATCCACCTTATGATCAGGTAAAAAAAAATCACAAAACATACGCAAAAGAAAAATACTAGGTCCCTCATATCTATGGATTAGATATAATAGTTATTGCCTAACAGAAGCTATGGGACTGTAGGACTTAGTTAAATAAATTCTATTAGTGAAACAATAGTTTCATTTAATTATTTTCAACTAGAAGTATGTTGCATGACTGAAGCTTTATTTCAACACTTAATCATGTAGATCTTGATTTTAATAATTCTCAGGTATGATGACAATGCAAGGATAATTTCAGAAGTTAGCATAGTGAATATATACTTTTAGCATGCGATGAGACCACTACTGTAAGCCTTCAGGTCATCAGATATCTATGGAGAAAGAAGAAAATGTTTTAAACAGGCTGCTGCAATGCATGGATGAACCCAAAATCAAGCCAGAGAAATTCTCTCAGGTTGAGGGAGCAAGGTGAATGAACTCTGAAATCTGACTGGCTCTGTGGTCTTCTGTCTAGAGACCCTGTTTGCTTTGGATTGCCTGCTGGGGTAGTTAATTTTAATTGAGCTAAAATGCCTACGGGATTACTAATGCACACCAGGAGTGATGGCATTTCAGTTAGACTGTTAGATCCTGGGGATTCTAACCTAACTAATGAACCATTTGAAACCATGAGACAAATTTTTTTCTTCCTTAAATTGTCTCATGGGTAATTTGGGCACAGCTATGAAATAATAACTAATACAATGGAACAATACCTGAAAATACTAACAAAATTAAAAGTGGTGTATTTGCACTGTTAAAATAAAAATAGTTTCAGACTCCTAAGAGTCCTAAATGTTATCTATTAAACTTTAAAATATATGTCTGCAATCTTCTAAGCCCAAGGAGTTTGGCAACCTCACCACAGCAGGCAGCTCTGCCATCTTCTATAGTACACTCAGCTTGTCTCCCAGGTTCAAGCTGGTACAGCTGCCATCTGTTGCTGTCCTTACCCCACAGCTCTGGGTCACATACTAGACTGGAGGCCTCCCCTTCAACAGTGGCCTCGAAGGGCCTCTTTGCTGGGATTCCAGGCCTGTCACAAGACACCAATCATGAGTTGCTTTAACATGTCCCCCTCACTCTTGTATCCTCCATGCTTCCAAAATCAATACCATGTCACTGACTCTTAAATGGACAATTTGGCTTCAGCTCAACGTATAGCTTTGGCTTCTGTGGGCCACAGCTTCTGAGTATTAACCCCCAAGGGAAGGCTATCTGGTATTCCAGTGAAGCACAGGCTTCATTCAGCTCAGTGGTGCTGATCTCTTATTACAGATGGTTTTTCAGCCCCAGCCTGACCAACATTTTATCATCACAGTGAAATCCAAAGGATTTCAAAGGTGCTAGTCTCTTGTTAATCACAGCTGATTTGTCAGTGCCAGATGATCAGAACAGCCAGGTTCTCAGTACAAAATTTCATACAACCAGCCCCAATACTGTCTGCTTCCCTCTTAACTCTCACAAGCCAAGCTTCCATAGGCCATATTTCCCTCAGCATTAGTAACTTCCAAGTTCCCTCAAGAATAGCTCATTAAGCTTGGAATACTCAAATGCTTTTACAGCCCAGAGTTCTAAATGTTTTTACAGTCCTCCAACTGAATGTTTAGAACACATAAAGGACCACATGTTCAGGTACATCAAAGAAATATCCCATTGCTCTAGCTCCTATTTCTACTCTTACTTCTCTGGTGTGGCAATGCAACACTTCCCAAAAGCATGTTAGAGGAGGAAAGGGTTTATTTCACCTTATAGGTTACAGTCTATCATTGAGGGAAGTCAGGTTAGAAACTCAAGCAGGAGCTTGAAGTAACAACCGTGTACACATGTTGCCTGCTGGCTCCATCAGAGGCTCATGCTTGGCTAACTTTCCAATCAACCCAGACACCTACCCAGGGATTAGTACTGCCCACAGTGCACTGAGCCCTCCTGAGTAAATTAATACTCAAGACAACAATTCACATATGTGCTCACAGACTAATCACACATCTAGACAACTACTCAATCGGTGTTTTTCCCTAAGGTGACTCTAGACTGTCCAATTGGCAAGGAAACCTAATTAGAACAATGGGAGAGAAATCTAATCAGCAATAAAAAGAAAGAGACAAATGTTTTAGATAATCAAATACTTTGATAGCTCAAGAGGACAGAAAAACCTAAAAATGTATGTAGTTTTTGGACATCATAATCAATACCTGATCTATTAGATACTTAAAGAACACATAATATTGGAAAAACTCTAGTGAGTTTTGCAAATGTACAGGTCTCATTTTTAAAATGTGTTATATGGTAGGTCAGAGGCAAATGTCAAAGACATTGCAAGAACTGGTATCATACCTAACATGCCATTTTTTCTTATCTGAATTCAAATGAGTTAGGCTTCTGTGGGTAACATACAATTTGGAATATATGTGATGACTTAAAATTGCATTTCTGGTTTTCTCTCCTAAACACCATGAGCCATCTGTCAGAAAATATGTCTACATAGAACTGAAAGTCCCCCAAAACACAACTACATTAAGGTAGCACAAAACTACTATAAAGAGTGAGAAGGTATTGTGAGTACAGGAAACACAATAGTGTCAATCCACTCTCATTATCAGGTAGAAGCAGGCAAAATAAAAACAATTATTTCCTTGGTGCAGAGTTTATTTCTTAAAAAAACAAAGTATGTGAAAATTGTTCAGAATGTGCAGGAAATATAAATCAATTAGTTAGACCACTTACAAATTAACTTGGTAAGTTTACAAAATTTGGATGTTTACATGATTCTTTTTAATATTTATTTATTACTTCAGGTTACATCTCCATCATAGTGTCCTCTTTCCACCCCTCCCAGTCCCGCCTTCCCACCCTCTACCCCCTAACCCTTCCATCCTACTCCTCTGGAATGGAGTGTCCTTACATAACAGTAAGGACACCCCAGTTCAGCAGTCATATGAGGGCCAGGAGACTCCTCATACACTGGGGGCCTACAAGGCAGCACCACTAGGGCAAAATGTCTCATTGACAGGTAACAAAGTCTATGTTCATCTCCCCTTTGGTACATTCATTGTAGTATAGTTATCCTGTACTATATGGCTAAAATCCAATTGTAAGTGAATAGATGCCATGTGCATCCTTCTGAGTCTGAGTTAGCTCACTCAGGATGAGCTTCTCTCGTTCCATCCATTTGGCTTCAAACTGCATGATTTCATTGTTTCTGATGGCTGAGTAGTTATTCTATTGTGTAGATATACCACAGCTTTTTGTTTTTTGTTTTTTTTTTAATCCATTCCTTGGTTGAAGGACATCTGGGCTGTTTCCAGTTTCTAGCTATTACAAATAAGGCTGCTATCAACATAGATGAGGAAACTTCCTTGTGGTTTGGTGAGGAATCATTTGGGTGTATACCCAGAAGTGGTATAGCTGGGTCTTGAGGTTGAGCTATTCCAAGTTTTCTAACATATCGCCAGTCTGATTTCCATAGTGGTTGTACAAGCTTGCACTCCCACCAGCAATGAAGGAATGTTTCTGGTTATCCACAACCTCGCCAGCGTGTGCTGTCATTTGAACTTTTGATCTTAGCCATTCTGACAGGTGTGAGATGGAATCTTAAAGACTTGTCTTGAGTTGCATTTCTCTGATGATAAGGATGCTGAGCATTTCTTCACGTGTCTCTCAGCCATTAGAGATTCCTCCTTTGTGAATTCTCTATTTAGCTCTGTCCCCCATGTTTTGATTGGATTATTTGGTTTCTTGGCATTTAATTTCTTGAGTTCTTTGTAAATTTTGGATATTAGCCCAAATATCTGATTAGTCAGATGTGGGGTTGGTGCAGATTTTTTCCCAATCTGTAGGCTGCTGTTTTGTTCAAATGACAGTGTCTTTTGCCTTACAGAAGCTTTTCGGTTTCATGAGGTCCCATTTATTGATTCTTGGTCCTTGATTCTGAGCTGTTGGTGTTCTGTTCAGGAAGCTGTCACCTGTGCCAATGAGTTCAAGGGTTTTCCCCACTTTCTCTTCTAATAGATTCAGTGTGTCTGGCCTTACATTAAGATCTTTGATCCATTGGATTTAAGTTTTGTACAAGATGATAAGTATGGCTCTAATTTCATTCTTTTACATGTCAATATCCAGTTGGACCAGCACCATTTGTTAAAGATGCTTCCCTTTTTCCATTGATTTTTTCCATAAAGTATGCTATGCTGTGGATATAAATATTTATAAGGCAATTAGACAAGTACAATTTGTCCCTTTGGCTTCAGTATCAACATCAGTCAGTGGCTTCCTTACTAGGACTTAAGACATCTTCATCCACAAGCTTTTGTCTGGCTTATGGTAACAGATGTGAATTTCCTCCTGTGAAGCTTCACATCCAATCAGAAAGCAGTTAGTTACCTGCAAACAGTCTTGCTACCATTCTACCAGTACAGTCTTCATGGCACCTGCTGGCATCGTGGGAGTAGGCAGCAGGGAGGAAGCTTTATGCTGAATTCTTGACTCTCAGCTGGTGAGAAACTTCAACCAGATTCCACAGAAAACAAACTTTTAGTTGAGGTTTCATTGCTAGTTTTGTTTATTGAGAGAAAGTCTTACTCTGTAGCCCAGACTAATCCAGAGGGAACTTAGTGGACAGTCCATACTGTCATCAGACTGCCATTGATCCTTCTGTTCTAGCCTCCCAAGTATTAGAATAACATCCAGCAACATTTCTTTAATGCTGTAATTTTAAACTGCACACAAAATTTTATTGAAGCAGAAAATAGGGGCACACTTTTTTTTTCTTTCAAATATTCATGATACATCACACCATCTTACTGGGCTAAGGGAGTATTTGGCTTTCCAAGGGCCATTAATATTTGAATCAACTCATTACATTAGAGAACTAGAAACACAGTTAAACTTAGCACAGAATGGGGAGGGGTGTGAAAATTACACACCAGATGCTAGAAAAAGAGACCTGAGATGCAGTTTTCTTGGTGGTGAAATAAGGTTATGTGTGCACGGATTTGGGATAATAGAATTATGTAAAAACACATAGCATTATGTAAAAGTGCACATAATTTTGCATATTACTTTAATATCAGGGAATTGAGGTGATATCATTCCCCAAAATGGCCTCTCCTTAACTCTTAGAAGATGTGTAACTCCAAGCAGCTTCCCTAGAGGACACATGGTTGTCAAGGAGACAAGAAAGGCCCTCCTCCTCACCCTCTGAGCTGAAACCAGCACGGCTGGTGTGGGAGCAATGTGAGAACACAACATTCAGCCTTTTTGGTGCTGGCAGTGAACACTAATCTATAATCTAGAGCATTGAAAGAGAAGAGAAGAAAAAATACAAACACATTTATACACACACACACACACATATGTGCTACACATATATTCATATAAACACATACACAAGTGCACACAAACCTACACATATATACACATACATTCACACATGTGTGCGTGCACACACACACACACATACACAGAGATGTACACACACATATACACAGAGATGCACATACACATATACACAGAGATGCACACACACACACATACCAATGCAATGGCATTAGGAACAAGAAGGAAACTCTTTAACCATCTATGTACTTAGCTCAAGTTTAAACAGATCAAAGTACTATCTGTAGAAAAGTCGGTAGAAAAAATTGCTAACTAAATTATTTAATAGTATTTGGATTATAATTAATTGATTGGTGGCTGTTAATCATTAACCAGCCATTATAAATCAGTACACACAGACACCATGTGGATTTTAACAAGCCTTGGCCTGAACTGAGCAGTCTCGTCCCCCCCTAAGCTAGCTCATAATTCTATTACCCAAATATGACCCCATATATACATAAGTCCCCTTCGATTACCATTATCCATGCTATGCTAATATTCCTGGCTATGTGGAATGAGGTTCTTTTTTTCTTTTTTTTTTTAATAATTTATTTTTTATTTCTTCAAGTTCCATCTCAATCACAATCCCCTCCCTACTCCCCCCTCCAGTCCCACCCTTCCACCCTCCTCCCCCTCAACACCCCATCCTCTTCCCTTCTTTTTTTTTAGTTTAAGGTATTTCTTTTTCCCCCCAACAGCTCTCCCTTTCAGTCCAAAAAATGGTTCTTTTTCTTATAACTATAAATACAATACAAAACAACAGAAATAAATAAGCCACAATTATGAGAGTTATATGGCTTAGCATACATTCCCAATGTCCAGTCCATATGTATTTGGCACCTGACTTTAACATTCTACTATCTAACCATCTCCATGTGTTTAAAGTTCTATATCTAACTCAGCTTTCATACTAACTTGCCTCATAATTTTAAAAATATCTTCTTAGATCCAGAACACACTCTTGATTCCTAAACAACTCAAAATTTAACTATGAGACTCTAGCTATCTATTCTTCAACCACCTCAGAGAACTGAGAGGGATAAATATATCTGATTATATAGGAAGTGCAGTGCCTGCAGCTTCCAAAACTGAAAAATGACATACCAGTGGCTGCCTGGACAGTTCCCATTTTCTCTCCATACATTACAGCATCAATCTTCAGCCATTTGGCTCCATTTCTCTGACAGACATTGATTGTAGAGCAGGAATTATGAAGGACTTACCTACCTTGTCTTGGCAGAGCTAGGCTGTCGACTTATCTGCTTCCAAGTTTTGTCCTTTTTGGACAGAAGTCTGTCTACAGTTGAAGCAAGGGGTTTTTCTTGCCAAGAGAACAGCTTACCACCAATTCAATCATCTCCCACTGGAGATTCTTCGATGCTCATCTTCTACTTGGAGTAGAATAGGGGGTGCTGTCAGGAGCTGACATGTCTCGATATCAAAAAATCTTAAGTTACGAAAACATCTTTGAATGCCATATTCTGCAGATCTCTTGAGGTTTTTGAAGATGCCCTATCTATCTCTTATATTTAGATAAGCAAATATTGCTTGTCTCTTAGCAACTTGATTTCTGAGTAGCTTAGAAAAGAACTGTGATAGACTGTCATAGTAACTAACAAAATGACACGTTTTCATGACTATAAGTTTCCGTTTCTTAATTATCCTAAACAGTTTATGTCAGTTGGTAGCGAGAGGTCAAAACTTGACATTTCATTTTTAAGTATTACTATGAACAATACCTTTAAGAAGCGTTACCCTTAATTTTGTATCAATATACAAAGATCAATACCAAATTGGCCAAATATAATCTTAATTTTGTATCAATATACAAAGATCAATACCGATGTAGCCCAATACAATCTTAATTTTACATTAATATACAAGGGTCAATACCATTGTGGCCAAATATAATCTTAATTTTGTATCAATATACAAAGATCAATACCGATGTAGCCCTATACAATCTTAATTTTGCATTAATATACAATGATCAATACCAATTTAGCTAAATATAATATTAATTTTGTATCAGTATACAAAGGTATAAGGCTATATTCAATAATCTGTCCTTTTTTCTTGATCTTTCCTATACTATGTCTAGGTCCCATTTTTCTCAAATCTATTCATTCCTATATAGGAGAGAAAGGAGGATACAGAAAAGAAAAAGAGAGAAGTCCCTAGGTCTAACCTCCAAAACCCATTTAACAAGACCATTTAACATCTTGTAGTCTTTTCCCCTAAATAACAAAAAGTTCTATTATCTATCAAATAACCAAAGTGGGGGGAACACCATCCCCACCTTCTGGGGATGGGACGTTGTTCTCTTAAAACGACTTCCTGCTGATTTGGGATGTAATAAACCTGTTTGGAGCCCAAATAAGAATTGAAAAATGGTTAAAAATGTTAATAGAATCATTTGATATTCAGTCCTTTTGTGCTCAGCTATTTAGATGTCCTAAGAAGTTCATAGTCAGAAGCTGATATTCAGAGCTTTACTGAAGATCTGGCTGGAGTAGTCTGTGGAGCTGAACGATCTTAGCGATTTTGAGTTGTTGTGGTTGTAGACTTTTGAGGAAACTGCTATTGAAGAAGTCTGCAAGGCTGGATCATCTGGGCCACTTGTCTTCTTTGGTGTCTGATCTGTTTTCTGCTGAGGTTTCCATTGTCCAGTTGTCCCTGGATTCCTTGAATGGATTCTTTAAATCTCCTGGAAAGATAAGAACAGAGCCCTGCCCTAATCCTAACTCTGGGACAATTACCTTTTATTTGGGGGGGGGGTCAGGTTATATTTTTCCTGGAGCAAATTTGGTTTTTTTGACAATATATAAAGTATTACCTTTCAATCCGGATTAAAGAAAAAATTATTTTGATATTTTGGAGCTAAACAAACCTTTAGTGTATATATTTTGAGATCTCAAAGGACAATTTGTTTGAATTGCAGCCTGCCTTTTGTAAGTAGCTTTTAAACTTAAATCTTTCCAAATCCTATGTGCCTGTCTCTGCATTCTAAATTTTGGGATCAAAGACATGTGGTTCCCCCCAACTGATGGGATTAAAGATGTACTCCTCCACCCCTGGATCAAAGTTTTTCTCTTTTTAGGGCTTGTTTTGTATCAGGTGGCCTTGAGCTCTGAGATCTGCCTGTTTCTGTCTCTAGTGTGTTGGGATTAAGGGTGTATTCTTCCCCAATGATGGGACTAAGGGTGTGCACCATCACCACCCTGTTTCTTGTAACTCTAGAATTTATAAGACAACTAACTCTGTAGTGATCCTCCTGTCTCTACTGGAGGTAACGGCATGGGCTAACACCATGCATTATTTTACCTTAGCTCTAAGTTTTTTTCAACTCTTGGAGGTTTGTAAAACCAGGTTGAGCAGCTGTCACCTTTAATTTATTTACAGTGTTTTAAACCTGTTACCTGCTTTTTAATGCCAAACCATGGAAATAGCCTATACCTCTACAAAAAAAACAAAAAACAAAAAACAAAAAAAAACTTTTAAGCTGCTATCAAGTTTGTGTAATCTCTGTAGCCACCTGCAGTCTAACATTCTAATCTTAAATTAAGGCCATTTTCCTTTCATGCCAGTAAGGTAAATTGTATTTTGAAAATTTTATATTGTATTTTTATTATATTATTAAGCTTATTAACTCTTTTCTTAAAAAAGTATTATTTACTTCTAGAACATAGTTTCCTCCCTCCTCCCCTCTTGGCCCCTCCCTTCCTCTCTCCTTCCCTCCCTCTCTCCTTCACTCCCTCCCTCCCTCCCTCCTTGTTCCTCTACTTGGTACTCTCCTTCTCCACAGATGAGGTGGGTCCTCACATATCATACTCCCTCAGATCTTGCGTCATGTGAGGCCCAAGAGCTTCCACTCGTACTGGAGCTTGATAAGGCACACCATCTAGGGTGTGGGGTTCCACTAACCTGCGACAGATTCCATGACTCACTGGTGGGTAGAATTTTTCCTAGGATAGATATGCTAGGTTCCTATCTATTTGGGTGTGTGGGTTGTAGGATAGTTATCCTCTGATGTATGGTTAATATCCATTTGTAAGGGAATACATGCCATGTTTATCTTTCTGGGACTGCGTCAGCTCACTTAGGTTGAGCTTTTCTAGTTCCATCCATTTGGTTTTGAATTGCATGATTTCCTCATTTCTGATAGCTGTGTAGTATTCCATTGTGTAAATGTACCACAGTTTTTTTTTATCCATTCTTCAGTTGATGGACATCTGGGTTGTTTCCAGTTTCTGACTATTACAAATAAAGCTGCTATGAACATTGTTGAGGCAATGTCCTTGTGGTTTTGTTTCAAATCTTTTGGATATATGCCCAAGAGGGGTATGGCTGGGTCTTGAGGTAGATTTATTCCCAATTTTCTAAGATATCTCCAGATTGATTTCCAAAGTGGTTGCACCAGTTTGCAGTCCCACCAGCAATGGGGGAGTGTTCCCCTTTCTCCACATCCTCCCCAGCATGTGCTATCATTTGAGTTTTTGATCTTAACCATTCTGACAGGTGTGAGATGGAATCTCAGAGTCGTTTTAAGTTGCATTTCCCTGACAACCAAAGATGTTGAACATTTCCTCAAATGCCTCTCAGCCTTTAGAGATTCCTCTTCTGTGAATTCTCGGTTTAGCCCTGTACCCCATTTATTGATGGGGTTATTTGATTTTTTTGGTGTTTAATTTCTTCAGTTCTTTATATATTTTGGATATTAGCCCTCTGTCAGATGTTGGGTTGGTGAAGATCCTTTCCCACTCTGTAGGCTGCCGTTTTGTTCTGAGGACAGTATCCTTTGCCTTACAGAAGCTTTTCAATTTTATGAGGTCCCATTTATTGATTGTTTGTTTTAGTGCCTGAGCTATTGGTGTTCTATTCAGGAAGTTGCTACCAGTGCCAATGATTTCAAGGCTTTTCCCCATTTTCTCTTCTATTAATGTTAGTGTGTCTGGATATATATTGAGGTTCTTGATCCACTTAGACTTAACTTTTGTACAGGGTGATAAGTATGGATCTATTTGCATTCTTCTACATGTTGACATCCAGTTAGACCAGCACCATTTATTGAAGATGCTTTCCTTGTTCCATTGTATGTTTTTTGGCTTCTTTATCAAAAATTAAGTGACCGTAGGTGTGTGGGTTTATTTCTGGGTCTTCAATTCGATTCCATTGGTCAACTGGTCTGTTTCTATACCAGTACCATGCTGTTTTTATTACTATTGCCCTGTAGTACAGCTTGAAATCTGGGATGGTGATACCTCCAGATGTTCTGTTATTGTACATGATTGATTTAGCTATTCTGGGTCTTTTGTTATTCCATATGAAGTTGAGAATTGTTTTTTCCAGATCTGTAAAAAATTGAGTTGGTATTTGGATAGGAATTGCATTGAATCTGTATATTGCTTTTGGTAAGATTGCCATTTTTATTATGGTGATCCTACCTATCCATGAACAAGGGAGATCTTTCCATCTCCTGATATCTTCTTCAATTTCTTTCTTCAGGGACTTGAAGTTCTTATCATACAGGTCTTTCACTTGCTTGGTTAGAGTTACCCCCAGGTATTTTCCAGGTATTTTATATTATTTGTGGCTATTGTGAAGGGTGTTGATTCCCTTATTTCTTTCTCAGCCCATTTATCTTTTGTGTAAAGAAGGGCTACTGATTTTTTTGAATTGATTTTGTATCCGGCCACCTTGCTGAAGGAGTTTATCAGCTGTAGAAGTTCTCTGGTGGAATTTTTGGGGTCACTGATGTATACTATCATATCATCTGCAAATAGGGATACTTTGACTTCTTCCTTTCCAATTTGTATCCCCTTGATCTCTTTTAGTTGTCTTATTGCTCTAGCTAAAACTTCAAGTACTATGTTGAAGATATATGGAGAGAGTGGGCAGCCTTGCCTTGTCCCTGATTTTAGAGGAAATGCTTTAAGTTTCTCTCCATTTAGTTTGAGGTTGGCTATTGGTTTGCTGTAAATTGCTTTTATTATTTTTAAGTATGGTCCTTGTATGCCTGATCTCTCTAAGACTTTTATCATGAAAGGGTGCTGTATTTTGTCAAAAGCTTTTTCATCGTCCAATGAGATGATCATGTGGTTCTTTTCTTTCAGCTTGTTTATGTGGTGGATTACATTGATGGATTTTCTAATGTTGAACCACCCCTGCATCCCTGGGATGAAGCCTACTTGATCATGGTGTATGATACTTTTGATGTGATCTTGGATCCGGTTTGCAAGTATTTTACTAAGTATCTTTGCATCCATGTTCATAAGGGAAATTGGTCTGAAATTTTCTTTCTCCGTTGGGTCTTTGTGAGGTTTAGGTATCAGGGTAACTGTGGCCTCATAGAATGTGTTTGGCAGTATTCCTTCTGTTTCTATGTTGTGGAAGAGTTTGAAGAATATTGGTGTTAGCTCTTCTTTGAATGTCTGGTAGAATTCTGTGCTGAAACCTTCTGGGCCTGGGCTTTTTTTGGTTGGAAGACTTCTAATGACTTCTTCTATTTCCTTAAGGGTTATAGGACTGTTTAATTTGTTTACCTGTTCTTGATTTAACCTTGGTAGGTGGAATCTATCAAGAAAATTGTCCATTTCATTTAGATTTTCCAATTTTGTGGAGTACAAGTTTTTGAAGTAGGACCTAGCGATTCTTTGGATTTCCTCAATGTCTGTTGTTATTTCCCCCTTTTCATTTCTGATTTTGGTGATTTGGGTATTTTCCCTCTGCCTTTTAGTTAGTTTAGCTAAGGGCTTGTCTATTTTGTTGATTTTCTCAAAGAACAAGCTCTTGCTTTTTTCGATTCTTTGTATTGTTCTTTTTGTTTCTAAGTTGTTGATTTCAGCCCTGAGTTTGATAATTTCCTCTCGTCTGCTCCTCTTGGGAGTGTTTGCGTCTTTTTGTTCTAGCTCTTTCAGGTGTTGTTTTAGGTGGCTAGTATAGGAATTCTCCAGTTTCTTTTTGAAGGCACTTAGAGCTATAAACTTTCCTCTTAGCACTACTTTCAATGTGTCCCATAAGTTTGGGTATGTTGTGCCTTCATTTTCATTGAGTTCTAAGAAGACTTTAATTTCTTTTTTTATTTCTTCCCTGACCCAGAGGTCATTGAGGAGAGAGTTGTTCAGTTTCCATGTTTTTGCAAGCACTCTGTTGTTTTGGTTATTGTTGAAGCCTAGCTTTATTCCATGATAAGTTACAAGGAGTGATTTCAATTTTCCTGTGTCTGTTGAGGCTTGCTTTGTGACCGACTATATGATCGATTTTGGAGAAGGTTCCATGAGGTGCCGAGAAGAAAGTGTATTCTTTTGTTTTGGGGTGAAATGTTCTGTAGATATCAATTAGGTCCATTTGATTCATGACATCTGTGAGGTTCATTATTTCTCTGTTTGGTTTCTTCATTGTTGATCTGTCCAGTGGTGAGAGTGGTGTGTTGAAGTCTCCCACTATTAATGTGTGAGGTTCAATGTGGGATTTGAGCTTCAGTAGTGTTTCTTTGATGAATGTGGGTGGTCTTACACTTGGGGCATAGATGTTTAGTATTGAAATTTCATCTTGGTGGATTTTTCCTTTGATGAGTATATAGTGTCCTTCTCCACCTCTTTTGATTAATATTGGTTGAAAATCCAACTTGTGGCATACTAGAATTGCTACTCCAGCTTTTTTCTTGGGTCCATTTGCTTGGTATATCTTTTTCCAGCCCTTTACTTGGAGATAATGTCTATCTTTTTTGCTGAGGTGTGTTTTTTGTAAGCAGCAGAATGTGGGATTCTGTTTTCGCATCCATTCTGCTAGCCTGTGCCTTTTTATTGGGGAATTGAGTCCATTGATGTTTAGAGATATTAATGACCAGTGATTGTTACTTTCTGCCATCTTGATGTTGGTGGAAATAGTCTGTGAGTGAGCTTCTTTTCTTTTGTTTTTGCTGCAGGCATGCTATTTGCTTCCTGTGCTTTCTTGTGTGTAGTTAACCTCTTTGGGTTGAAGTTTTCCTTCTAACATCTTCTGTAGAGCTGGATTTGTGTATAGATATTGTTTAAATTTAGTTTTGTCATGGAATATCTTGTTTTCTCCATCTATGTTGATTGACAATTTTGCAGGAAATAGTAGTCTGGCCTGGCATTTGTGGTTTTTTAGGGTCTGAAAGATGTCTGTCCAGGCCCTTCTGGCTTTTAGAGTCTCTGAAGAAAAGTCAGGTGTGATTCTGATAGGTTTGCCATTATATGTTACTTGACCCTTTTCCCTAGCAGCTTTTAAAATTCTTTCTTTGTTCTGTACATTTAGTGTTTTGATTATTATGTGGCGGGAAGATTTTCTTTTCTGGTCTAATCTATTTGGGGTTCTGTAAGCTTCTTGTACAGTTATAGGCATCTCTTTTTTTTAGATTTGGGAAATTCTCTTCAAAGATTTTGTTGAAGATATTCTCTGGTCCATGGAGGTGGGACTCTTCTCTTTCTTCTATTCCTATTATTCTGAGATTCCGTCTTTTCATTGTGTCCTTGATTTCCTGAAGGTTTTGTGTCAGGACTTTTTTAGATTTGACATTTTCTTTGACAGATGTATCCATTTCTTCAATTTTATCCTCTGAGCCTGAAATTCTTTCTTCCATCTCTTGTATTCTGTTGGTGATGCTAGTGTCTGTAGTTCTGATTCTTTTCTTAAGGTTTTCCAGTTCTATGGATGTCTCAGATTGGATTTTCTTCATTGTTTCAACTTCCCTTTTCAGGTCTTCCATTCCTTTAAGCGCTTTATTCATTTCCATCACCTCCTTTGCAGTACTTTGTTGTTGCTCTCTGAGGTATATGATTTCCTCCCTTATGCCTTCTATTATTAATATAAGCATCGGATTAAGGTCATTTTCCTTTGCTTCAATTGGGTTCACCTGTCCAGAGTTGTCTGTAGCTTTATTGCTAGGATCTGGAGACATCCTATTGTTTTGTTTTGTTTTGTTTTGTTTTTTTACCATGTTCTTGCGCTGACCTTTTGTCATCAGATGGACCCAGGTGTTATCTGTTTGTTTCTTTTGTTACCTGACCTTGGTGCTCAGGAAAACTCCCTGCCCTGGGGGTTGGCTGATCCTGAGATCCTGGTGTTTACCTCCAGATGGCAGGCAGGTTCCTGTAATAGACTGACTGGCTCTCGGAGAGGAGGGTGGCTGCCGCTCTCCTCAACTGCTTGTGATCCAATTGAGGTTCTTTTTTCTAACCCATGGTGTGTGTCCTCCTTCTTCCTGCTCCTGGCTAGAATGAATTAATCTTCTGTGTAAAGGGCAGGCTTCCTGTTCTAATCTCAAGAAGTCCCACCTTCCTATACTCTTTCTGCCTAGCTAATTGGTCATCAGTGACTTTTATTAACCAATCAAGAGAATGCCTCAGAAGGGGTGGTAACCAGATTTCAGCATTGAAATCAGATGATCAGAAGCAATGTCATTAGACCTTCTCCCAACAAAAGTCATTTATTTCTTTCAAGTTCCAATAAGGAAAAAAGCTACTGCCTACTTGAAATAGTTTAATCTCTCCATTTGAAAACTAATGATTGCTAGTAATGTTTTAAAACACATTATAAAAGGAACATTTAAATTATTTAAGAAAGTTGAACATCAGCATATTTATTGACATCTTTCAGACAATAAATCCAGTAGTATGTACAGAAAGATGAGCACAAGCCAAAACTCGAGAATGATTGAAAGACAAAGAGCAATGTGTAATCCAGTACAAAGAACTTCTTTTTCATCAATATACTTTCTGTATGTTACTATGTAAAACAAATTGATTCAGCTAGAGCTTAAAAAGTAATTTAAGCAAAAAAAAAAGCACCGGTAATAAAGGTCATAGACTGATAACTGTTTAGACAAGTAGAACAAATAATAGTCCCTCTTTTTTCTACAGTCCTGTTAAATTCTGAACACAGATACTTTAGTTAGAAAGTTTTTTGTGACATCTTAATGTTTATTACGCTACCTTGTATCCTGCAGTGAAAATACAAATATAAAAAAAGCACATAAATGCAAAAATTATTTCCATGTAAGTGATTTAATTGTGGCCAACTACTTCTCTTGAAACTAATTCCACAATAAAATTTACAAAATCTTTTTTCTGTATATCTTTTTGAGGTTTTTTTTTTCGTATATATAAAGTACTGCAGTTGTCTTGGTTTGTATAATATTCAATCAACTGTATCCCACAGCAAGTAGAAGACCTATCTTCCCCTGATTAGGCCCACCTACATAAAATGGAAAGCCCCTGCACCAGGATGGCAGCCCAGATGGTCCTCTGCAAACTAACTCCTCTTAAGATGCACATGTAGATGGATGGAGACACAAACAAACATTCTCCAGGAGGTAACTCAGAGCCAGGGAGAGAAATGTCATGAGTTCTCTCTCACTGTAAATATTAGCACTTCATATTTGATATGTGCGTTTAAATGAGAGTAGCCACTTAGCTTGGGAGACTAGTAAGGGTCTTTCTTAACTAGGGTTTTAGTCCAGTGAAGAGACACCATGACCATGGCAGCTACTCTAAAGGGAAACATTTCATTGGGGCTGGCTTACAGGTTCAGAGATTTAGTCCATTATCATCATGCAGGCAGAAAAGGTGTTGGAGAAGGAGCCAAGAGTTCTGTGCCTGGATCAGGAGAGAGAGAGAGAGAGACTATGTGTGCCTGGCTTCAGCATCTGAATCTTCAAAGCCTACCCAGTGACACACACCTACTCCAACAAGGCCACACCTACTCCAACAAGGCCACACCTACTCCAACAAGGCCACACCTACTCCAACAAGGCCATATCTCCTAATAGTGCCATATCCTATGAGTTTATGGGGGACATTTTCATTCAAACAACCACAGCATCCTCCAGTTGTATTTCAAGGCAAGAAAGATAGAAGGCAGGTGGTATGAAGGGGGGAGGAACAAGAGGGTTAAATGAGATATGGATTATAGTGCAGGGTAGACAAGGGAGCCTGGGCAGATATAACTAACATTAAAGACCTCTGCCAATGTCATATTAGAAACCTAGTAGAAACCTTCTACTGCTTAAGTTCCCTAAAGTACACACACACACACACACACACACACACACACACACACGGGGTTTTTTGAGAGTTGTCTTGTAACAGTTTAAGAACATGTCCTGCAGACTCCATAGGTTGCCAAATAAAAATCCTAGTGCTAGGTTTACTTCTTTTGGACCTGCTGCCTATTGAAGTCTCAAAGACACCACAAGCTATTGTCATTACTTTGTCACTCTCCAGAACCTGATGATAAGATACTGTGACTGAAAACATCACATACATTGGTCCTAGTATATGGAGAAATAAAAGTTGGAAGCTTCATTCCTATTTGTCAGATTTCATAGTGTTGCTATGTACTATGCACACTACTAGGAGAGAAACATGTCCATATCCATATCAGAGAAGTCTGTGAACTATAATAGTGACTTTCTTGACAAGATATGCCCACTGGTACAGTAGCAGCTTGTGTGTTTTGGAATCGACTACTTTCTGATTGAATTTAAAGCCTTCACCCCAAGACAGAACTCAGGTAACAGAACTGTTACCTGAGCCAAAAACCAGTGCCCAACTAGGTCATAAGCCCGAAGAGATAACCTAATACTATTATTAGTCTGATAAACAAATGGACATAGTAGTAAACTTCCCCTAATTCTTATATTTATACCCATAGACTAGGATATCTCTTAACCCTCCCTGAGAAGCTTCTTTTTTTCAGGATATGGCAATTAAAACTCATGGTTGTTCAACATACAAAGAAAAAGAGACTGTGGAGTGCTCATCTCTAAATGTGACATCTATATCTGTTATGTGACACTACTCCTGGGGAGATGTGAACAACCATCTGCTGATCCCAGATAGGAAACTGACGACAGACCGAGGGAAAGATACCACTAAAATCTAACTTGGTAAACCAACGAGTTTTATGAGGGTTACTTATAGGAATACAATTGGGGTTAGTTACAGGAGCAGAAATGACTCAAAGAAGCTGCATCACCAAACACCCATCCCAGTGTGACTGAGAACCCATGAAAGCTGGCAGCCTCAAGCACACTGCACAGCTTGCAGGCAGCTCAACAGGCTGGAGAGTTCTCTTTCCAAGCGACTCGATTAGTCTGAGCCTCTACCAGGCAGCTTGGCTTCCCCCAATCCCGGTAAGTTTGCCTTCATTTCCCCTCTCCTATTTTCAAATTTTACTCCAACACCCTGGCTTAACTTTAAACATTCAATGATCTCTTAATTTGTAGTTTTCATATGAGAGATAAAAGAGAAGAAGTTATTCAGCTTCCCCAGATACTATTTTTAAGTAATTCCAAAACACAGAATGTCATAGATGTCTGAACACTGGAATTAGGATTAATTTTTTATGTATACTAGATGCAAATTTATTTTCAGATATAATTCTCATTTGCATGTATGGATTCCAATAGACTCAAGATCGCTGTAGATTTTAGGGTAGCACACTGCCAACCTCATTTTTTTCTTCACATTTATATAATATGGCTGTTGGGGCATTGGGTTCTAGTCTTCTACTTTATTCTCCATTACAAGTGACATGACTGCAACTCTTCTTTAAAAAATAAAATAAAATTTGCTTTCAACTAAAGTACTGTGCTTTGGACAGTATAGATCAGGGTCAGCAATATAAAATAAAATTATGTATCCTGTAGGCCAGTTTAAAAAAGATCAAGCCTCCTCAATTTAAGTTGTGTTTTTTGGAATTCATCATGGAATTGAGATTCTTGCAGTGTGCCAGCTAGAAATAGGCTTGATGCAGAGGTTTTCAGATTTTTCTACCTCAGGAATTCTGCAATATGTTCATTTGCTAATGGCATGCATTGTTATTTGCTCCAGAATTGTAAAAAGCAGAATTTTCTCCATGTGTGGTTTTGTAGAAGAATAGATCCCAAATGGCTCTGCAGCTGTAACATATAAATGTAAACTGTCTCATCCTTTATCTTACCAATGATTATGAATTTTTGAATAGCAAAAAAGTAAAGAGCTACTACAGACCAGTCTATGTCCAATGTTCATAAAATTTAAACTATCTCTCACAGTATTCTGATGAGATAATTCTTATCAACCCTATTTTAAATAAGTACCCCAAAGACACTGGGAAAGGCAACATCGAAATGTAGACTGCGAATGTGCCAAAATCTGCCCAAAGTCAAGCCGCCTTGGGTGTAGCCCCTGAAACTCTCAGACACAGTAGCTCTGACAACAGTGTTTGTAGTCAGTATTTTCTATGACTTTACATTTAATGTTATTCCATACCCATCATATATCTTTTCATGTACATGTGACAGAAAGTAAAGTAACACCCCACGGTTCCTGCCCTTGAGTCTAAAATAACTTAGCTTCAGAACAATTTAGTCTGCACATAAAGCCTCACTTTACTGCATATTCTTGCTAATCAGGTCTGGGTGTGGAAAAAGACCGATTAAGTACACAATGTCTTACCCAGTTAGAGTAAGAGGGCACTGACACATACAGAGGAAATAACCAAGCATACCGCCAAACTGGAAGCGAAGTGTTGAGACAGTGAAAGAGAAGCCAAGGTCAAGCACAAGCCATCACAGCTGACACAGGTATTTGTCACCTTCTGTGCCTGGTGCTAGCTAGTGTTGAGAAACCTGACCAAGAACACACTCTCCTTTGTTCTCACACAGGTTACTGACTCATGAAGCACGCACAGAGGCAAACAGCGATACCAGGGCTACGTGAGGCTACATGTGAATAAATGTGCCTGGTGCTGGAGTAGCTAAAAGAGAAGCTGATTAAGGGAACAAACTAAGACCAGGGTCACTGGAGCAAAGCCCTGCCAACTTACAATTAATATTTAGTGACTTTGCACATACACTGAATGAATGAATGAATGAATGAATGAATGAATGAATGAACAGACAGACAGACGGAACAATGAATGGGAAGATAATCTTCAGTCCTGCTGCATTAGTTACTTTTCTGTTCCTGTGATAAAACTAGGCAAGCAAGGCTAATTATAGAAGATAGGGTTTCTTTTGGCTTATTGTCCCAGATGAGTAGAGTTCATAATGGCAGGGTGGAGACAGTCTGCAGCAGACATGGTGATGGGAGCAGGAAGCTGAGAGCTGAAGGCTCACATCTCAACCATAACTGTGAAGCAGAGATCAAACTGGAAATGGCATCAGTCTTTAAGCTCTCAAATCCCACCTCCATTGACACCCATCCTCCATCAAGGACACACCTCTGAAACCTTCCCAAACAGTGTCACCAACTTTGGACCAAATGTTTCAATGAGCCCATGGGAGATAGCTTCAAACCACATTTCTTAGTTAGGTTTCTA
Source organism: Lophiomys imhausi (assembly GCA_907164525.1). NCBI lineage: Eukaryota > Metazoa > Chordata > Mammalia > Rodentia > Muridae > Lophiomys > Lophiomys imhausi. Next base: position 2,197,610 of record CAJQZJ010033126.1, on the reverse strand, counting down.
TTTTTATGATAAAACACCACGACAAAAAGCAACTTGGGGAAGGAAAAAGTTAATTTCTTCTTACAGCTCATAGTCCGTCATCTAGAGACATCAGACCAGGAACTTAAGGCAGAAACCTGGAGGCAGGGACTGATGCAGAGATCATGGAGGAGTGCTAACTACTGGCTTGTTTCTTGTGGCTTGCTCAGTTTGCTTTCTTACACTGTCCAGGAGCACCATCTCAGGGGAAGCACCACATACAATGAGGTGGGCCCTCCCACATCAATGATCAATGAAAAACTGTCTAGTGGGCTTGGCTATAAGACAATACGTTGGGGGCATTTTCTCAATTGATGTTCCCTCTTCTCAAATGACTCTAGCTTGCGTCAACTTGAAAACTAGCCAGCACAAAACCACACCTGTCAAGGAGGGAACTGGAGAACCAGGATTACTAAATGGTTAACTGGCTAATTCTATCATCACCTTCTATTTTTAATGTTAGCACACTGTGTTGGCTATCATTGCCCTATAGTACATCTTGAATTGTTCCCTTCAAGAGTCTTTGGATCCTGTCCTGACTGACCACGGCATCCAGATCCATTAGCAATTTCTGGGTGGATATGTGATCACTATTAAATAGCAGTAAACATAGCAGCAGCCATGGGAAGAAGCACACTTACTAGCACTACTCTCAATTTCCACTGGCGCAACTGGAAGAGAAAACTAATGAGGCTATGAGAGCCAAATAAATGAAGAAGAGCTGGATTCAAAAATTCTGAAGCTGGTAGAGTTCTAAAGGAACGCACTGGGCCTGTGGGCTGGCTTAGTAGAGCTTACGAGGCAATCCTGGTGGCCTGTGTTTGATCCTCAGAACTCACATAAAGGTGGGAGGAGAGAAGCAACTCCACAGCATCCTCTAATCTCCATGTGTGTACCAGGCATACACATACACATGCAAACACCGTCTCCTTCCGCACACGTCTTTGGAAACACACACACACAAAATGAACATTTTTTTTAAATTTAACAGTATACACTGAAGTGAAAGCATGGGCAGTACTAGCTAATATATGATTACCACAAAATAACAGTTTTTAAAATAATAAAATAAGATCTACTACAATTCCTACCTTACAGACAAAGAAAACAAATCAGAACTTGGGCATGTCTGAGGAGGGTTCCATTGTGGGTTTCACGGTCTGTGCTCAATCAGATGGTTAAAAGCTATTTCAACTCCTCCAGGTGAAGAGTAAGTTCATATTTCCCATGGAATGCTTCTGAATCCTATGACTCCTCTAACAGAGAGATTTCAATAGTTGAATATTTTTAATAATTCTGAATGTTGCCACTGAGAACACCCTGAGGGGAGCAGCCTCTTTTCATGAAAATTAACCATCCTTAGACCTGTGCATGAACAAAGTCCAGGTCAGCCAGGTAGAAAGGCCACGGGGAAGAAGAGTTTTAGAGTCAGTTCTGAGCTGTTGTTGTCCTGTTATTCTGCAGGCAAATATGAGAACGGTAGAGTTGGCGGTCAGTGACTATGACCTTGGCTTCTGACTTCACCTCCCTCCCTTCTGAGCAATATTCCCTCACAGAACTATGAGAAGGAATGAAACAACATGAACCCTTTGGTCTGTGATAACAACTACTACAGAGGATACTCTAGCAGAGCACCAACCCTCAGACATTGTAGCCTGTATCCCTAGAGATCCCTAACACTTTCCCAAGGTGTCTCCAGAGTCAAAACTTTTCCTTCATTGCTGTTGACAATTGTATGAAAAAGTCGGTATGGAGAACTGTTTGAGTCGAGCCACAGTTCCACAATGACTCCTGTGTGAGCCACACATTTAATTGTTAACTTCTGTTTTATTTTAAACTATGGCAAATGCAGCCATAAAACTTTGTTTCATGAATTTGACCAGTGATTTGTTCAAGATTTTTCCCCCATTTGAAATGTTAAAAAATTGTGCCACAAAATGGCTAATACAGGAAAACCCTTATGCTGTATTGCCACGTGAGGAAGAGCGGGTGGGGTCTGAGCTGCAAAGTAAGCCACCTGCATTTTCCTCGGAACAGCGTTTTCTTGAAAGCACTGATACATAAGGCAGGCTGTTTCAGACTCTGGAACTTGACAGGTCTTTTCTTGAAAGTGAATGAAATAAGGCGTCACTTCAAGGGAAACAGACAACACTTCTTTTTTAATACTTTATTTTTTCATTTCTTCAAATTACATCTCAGTCATAATCCCTTCCCTATTCCCCCTTCCTGTCCCACTCTTCCACCCTCTTCCCCCCAACAGCTTCCTCTTTCAGTCCAACGAATGGTTCCTTCTCTTATAACAGTAAATACTATACAAAACAACAGAAATAAATATGCCACATTTATGAGAGTTAAATGGCCCAGTATACCTTCCCAATGTCTAGTTCATACATATTTGGCCCCTGAGGGTTATATGGCTTAGCATACATTCCCAATGTCCAGTCCATATGCTTTTGGTACCTGACTTTAATATTCTACCATCTAACCATCTCCATGAGTTTAAAGTTCTATAACTGACTCAGCTTTCATACTAACTTGCATCACTAATAAAAACATCTTCTTAGATCCAGAACGCCCTCTTGATTATTAAACAACTCAAAATTTAACTATGAGACTCTAGCTATCTATTCTTCAACCACCTCAGAGACCTGAGAGGGATAAATATATCTGATTATATAGGAAGTGCAGGGCCTGCAGCTTCCAAAACTAAGAAATGACATACCAGTGACAGCCTGGACAGTTCCCATTTTCTCTCCATACATTCCAGCATCAGTCTTCAGCCTTTTGGTCCTGTTTCTCTGACAGACATTTATTGTAGAGCAGGGATTATGAAGGACTTACCTACCCTGTCTTGGCAGAACTAGGCTGTTGACTTCCCTGTTACCAAGTTTTGTCCTTTTTGGACAGCAGTCTGTCTGCAGTTGAAGCAAGGAGTTTTTTCATGCCAAGAGATAGGCTTGCCACTAATTCAACCATCTCACACTGGAGATTCTTCGATGCTTTTCTTCTACTTGGAGTAGAATAGGGGGTGCTGTCAGGAGCTGATATGTCTCAATATCAAAAAAAAAAACTTAATTTAAGACAACATCTTTGAATGTCATGTTCTGCAGATTTCTTGGGGTTTTTGAAGATGCCCTATCTATCTCTTGTATTTAGATAAGCAAATGTTGCTTGTCTCTTAACAACTTGATTTCTGAGTAGCTTAGAGAATATCTGTGATAGACTGTCATAGTAGCTAACAATAAAACTCAAACTTCCAAACTTTCAAGCAAAAATAAAAATTTTAGATATTCGTATTAGCTGCCATGAGCTTGACAGCTTCCCAGTCAACTTTTCTCATGAATTCAGAAATGATACTGGCAAAGGTGAATTTAGTATTGCATAATAAAATGCATTATTGTTGGAAAATCCACAGAAATCAGTGAAACTGTCTTCCAGTTGACCAATGCATCATTGTATGTTTTTTGTTAATCGCATATATGTTATGAAGCTTTCAAATTTCAAAGCAAAGGAAAGAGGACGGGTACTTGTCTTTAATCACAAAATGAGGCAGGATGATCCAAAGTCAATGCTAGTGGGAGCTAAATTGTAGGTTCAAGGTCAGCAAGATGGCCGCAGAAAAAAATTCCAATTTTTTTTCAGTGAGTTGTACATGTGATGGAAACTTTAAAGTCTGATCGTAAAACACACATTTGTCACATCTTAGAGTAGTTTCAGCAGGTATCTGGAAATCTATTACATTTTTCTTTCCTTTTCTCCCTATTCTTCATAAGTCTCAACCAAATCAATATATTGATAGTCAGAATAAAAAGAGATATAAGGATGCAGCTCATTCCTATTAAATAATGCATTGAAGAGATGATGTGAAATTATAAAGCAGTTCTTAATACATTTTCTTTTTTAAATTAATTTATTTATTGTTTCAGGTTACATCTATATCATAGTGTCCTCTTTCAACCCTTCCCAGTCCTGCCCTCCCCTCTACCCGCTAATCCTTCCATCCCACTCCTCTGGAGTGGAGTGTCCCTACATAACAGTCCCCCGCCCCAGTTCAGCAGTCATATTAGGGCCAAGAGCCTCCTCATACACTGGGGGCCTACAAGGCAGCACCACTAGGGCAAAGTGTCTCATGGACAGGATGAAAAAGTCTATGTTCCTGTTCCCTTTGGTACATTAGTTGTAGTATAGATATCCTGTACTATATAGCTAAAAACTGACTATAAGTGAATAGATGCCATGTGCATCCTTCTGAGTCTGGGTTAGCTCACTCAGAATGAGCTTTTCTAGCTCCATCCAATTGGCAGCAAATTGCATGATTTTCTTGTTTCTGATGGCTGTGTAGTATTCCATTCTGTAGATGTGCCACAGTTTTTTAATCCATTCTTCAGTTGAGGGACATCTGGGTTGTTTCCAGTGTCTAGCTATTACAAATAAGGCTGCTATGAACATAGATGAGGCAACTTCCTTGTGATTCAGTGAGGAGTCATTTGGATGTACACCCACCCAGAAGTGGTATAGCTGGATCCCGAAGCAGAGCTATTCCAACTTTTCTAGCATATTGCCAGACTGACCTCCATAGTGGTTGCACATGCCTGCACTCCCACCAGCAATGGAGGAGGGTTCCCCTTTCTCCACACCCTTGCCAGCATGTGCTGCCATTTGAGCTTTTGATCTTAGCCATTCTGACTGGTGTGAGATGGAATCTTTTTTTAATTTATTTTTTATTTCTTCAAGTTAAATCTCAACCACAATCCCTTCCCTACTCCCCCCTCCAGTCCCACCCTCCCACCCTCTTCCGCCTCAACCCACCCATCCTCTTCCCTTTTTTTTAAGTTTAAGGTATATCTTTTTCCCCCCAACAGCTCCCCCTTTCAGTTCAACAAATGGCTCTTTCTCTTATAACAATAAATACAATACAAAACAACAGAAATAATTAAGCCACAATTATGAGAGTTATATGGCTTAGCATACAACCTCAATGTCCAGTCTATACGTATTTGGCACCTGACGTTAACATTCTACTATCTAACCATCTCCATGAGTTTAAAGTTTTATATCCAACTCAGTTTTCATCCTAACTTTCATCACAATTTTAAAAACATCTTCTTAGATCCAGAACACACTCTTGATTCCTAAACAACTCAAAATTTAACTATGAGACTCTAGCTATCTATTCTTTAACAACCTCAGAGAACTGAGAGGGATAAATATATCTGATTATATAGGAAGTGCAGGGTCTGGAGCTTCCAAAACTAAGAAATGACATACCAGTGGCTGCCTGAATAGTTCCCATTTTCTCTCCATATATTGCAGCATCAATCTTCAGCCATTTGGCCCCGTTTCTCTGACAGACATTGATTGTAGAGCAGGGGTTATGAAGGACTTGCCTACCCTGTCTTGGCAGAGCTAGGCTGTCCACTTACCTGCTTCCAAGTATTGTCCTTTTTGGAGAGCATTCTGTCTACAGTTGAAGCCAAGGGTTTTTCTTGCCAAAATATAGGCTTGTCACTAATTCAATTATCTCCCACTGGAGATTCTTTGATGCTCATGTTCTACTTGGAGTAGATTAGGGGGTGCTGTCAGGAGCTGACATGTCTCGATATCAAAAAATCTAAAGCTAAGAAAACATCTTTGAATGCCATATTCTGCAGATCTCTTGAGGTTTTTGAAGATGCCCTATCTATCTCTTATATTTAGATAAGCAACTGTTGCTTGTCTCTTAGCAACTTGATTTCTGATTAGCTTAGAAAATAACTATAATAGACTGTAATAGTACCTAACAAGGGGGGGATCCAAGATGGCGGCAGCCAGCGCGGACGTATTTTTATTTCATGGTTGACAGTCACAAGGCAGCAAGTGTTCCAGGACGCTGTAAAAAGGGCACAACCCCTTCTAAATCTCACCCGGCTACACAGGGACCACAGAAGATGCCTGGGCAGGACACCACTTCTGAATCTCGGACACTCTAGGAAGCCTCTGGACCTGGGAATCAGGATAACCCATCCACTCAAAAGGAGAAAACCCAGTAAGTTCCAACCTAATACCCAGCCAGCAGATTCAGAAACCACGCAGAGATAATCCCCACCCTGCTGGGCACTCCCAGGTCTCACACAGACAATCAGATCCAATTATCTAGTGAAAGGTTGCAACCCTTGGAAGTGAGCAGGAGATCCCCTGCAAAGTGCCTTTAGACCACAGATTGCAGTCTGTGACGTCACTGGCCAGTTTCCAAACCCTGGGAGCAGCAAGGTTACTGCAGCTGAACTGCAGACTTACCCACTACAGGAACCAACCCCGGGAAAACTAGTCTTATGTACTAGTACAAGCCCTTCCAGCAGGGAATCAGAGCTTACTTGTAAACAGCCCTGCCACCTGAATTAATTAGGTCCCCACCTGGGAGGCGGGACTGAATGACTCACCTTATAGGGGTGGAGTAAGGCAACTCGAATCCTATACCACAGTGCCCCCTTTGGACCCAAGTCCAGAAGACAGCAAATTTCACATGGCCAGAGGCCAGAGACAAAAAAAAAAAAAAAAAAAAAAAAAACAGAGCGAAATGTATCCAACAAAAGAAAGCAACGCTATTCCGTCCAGCTCGAACCACCTCACCACAACTGAAACACATGAAAGTGATGACAATTCTACAGTATGGAAAGTGACAAAGTCCCTTCAAGAAGAACTTAAAACTATGAAGGAATTCAAAGAAGCCACAATCTTACAAGTCAAAACAATGGATAACATCATTAAAGAGCTCCAAGCCAAGGTGACCCAGCTTGAACAGGAAAAGGATAAAGCAATGAAAGATCTCCAGACAAAACAAGCAAACTGGAGAAGGAAATGTACAAAACGAACACTACCATTCAAGACATGAAAATAGAAATGAAAACAGTAAAGAAAAGACAGTCAAAGTTAAAAGAGGAAATGGAGAATCAAGAGAAGAGAACAGGAACTACGGATGTGAGTATGAAAAATAGGATGCAAGAGATGGAAGACAGGATCTCAGGCATGGAAGATTCGATGGAAGAAATCAGTATGACATCCAAAGAAAATTAGAAAGCTAAAAAAATCTCTCACCCACAACATCCAAGAAATCAAGGACTCAATGAAAAGACTGAACCTAAGAATTATAGGCATAGAGGAAAGAGAAGACTCCCGACTCCATGGTCCAGGAAATATCTTCAACAAAATCATAGAAGAAAACTTCCCAACCCTAAAGAAAGAGATGCCAGTAAAAATCCAAGAGGCTTACAGAACACCAAACAGATTAGATCAGAAAAGAAACTCCTCTCGCCACATAATAATAGAAACTCCAAATGTAGAGAACAAAAAAAGGATATTAAAAGCTGTAAGAGAAAAAGGCCAAGTCACATACAATGGTAGACCCATCAGAATCACACCTGACTTCTCCTCAGAAACTTTAAAAGCCAGAAGGGTCTGGACAGATGTCCTACAAGTCCTGAGAGAGCATAGGTGCCCAGCCAGACTACTATATCCAGCAAAACTCTCCATCAACATAGAAGGAGAAAACAAGATATTCCATGACAAAATCAAATTCAAACAATATCTCCTCACAAACCCAGCCCTACAGAAGATCCTAGAAGGAAAATTCCAACCCAGAGAAGATAACTACACCCAAGAAAACAGAGGAAATAGAAACCTCCACAGCAACTAAACAAAAGAGAAACACAAGACAGCCAGCTAAACCAAAATAACGGGAAATAACAACCCCTGGTCACTAATATCCATCAACATCAATGGACTCAACTCGCCAATAAAAAGACACAGACTTACAGACTGGATCCGTAAACAAGACCCATCTTTTTGCTGTATACAAGAAACACACCTCACTATTGAGGATAAACACTACCTCAGAGTAAAGGGCTGGGAAAAGGTTTTCCAAGCAAATGGACCCAGGAAACAAGCTGGAGTAGCCACCCTAATATCAAACAAAATAGACTTCCAATTGAAGTTAATAAAAAAAGACAGAAAAGGGCATTACATACTCATTAAAGGAAATATCCACCAAGAGGTCATCTCAATATTGAACATCTATGCCCCAAATACAAAGGCACCTATATTTATAAAAGAAACACTTCTAAAACTTAAATCGCACATTGATCCAAACACTTTAATAGTGGGAGACTTCAATACCCCACTCACAACTATGGACAGATCATCAAGACAGAAGCCAAACAGAGAAATAATGAGTCTAAGAGAGATCATGAACCAAATGGACCTAACAGATATCTACAGAACATTTCACCCAAACACAAAAGAATACACCTTCTTCTCAGCACCTCACGGAACCTTCTCCAAAATCGACCATATAGTTGGACACAAAGAGAGCCTCAACAGATACAAGAAAATTGAAATAACCCCTTGTATCTTATCAGATCACCATGGAATAAAGCTGTATTTCAATAGCATAAGAATCAACAGAAAGTCTACACTCATATGGAAATTGAACAACTCTTTACTAGAGGACCACTGGGTCAGGGAAGAAATAAAGAAGGAAATCAAAGACTTCTTAAAATCCAACGAAAATGAAGACACAACATACCCAAACCTATGGGACACAATGAAAGCTGTGCTACGAGGAAAGTTCATAGCACTAAGTGCCTTCAAAAAGAAAATTGTGACAGCTCATATTAGCGAATTAACAGCTAAACTGGGTGAATTGGAAAAAAAAAGAAGTAAACACACCCAAGAGGAGAAGAAGGCAGGAGATCATCAAACTTAGGGCTGAAATCAACAACTTAGAAACAAAAAGAACTATAAAAAGAATCAATGAAACCAAGAGTTGGTTCTTCGCGAAAATCAACAAAATAGACAGACCCTTAGCCAAATTAACTAAAAGACAGGGGGAGAAAACACAAATCAACAAAATCAGAAATGATAAGGGAGAAATAACAACAGACATTGAGGAAATCCAGAGAATATTTGGATCCTACTTAAAAATCTATACTCTACCAAATTTGAAAACTTAAGTAAAATGGACAATTTTCTTGATAGATTCCACCTACCGAAGCTAAAATCAAGATCAGATAAACAGATTAAACAACCCTATAACTCATAAGGAAATAGAAACAGTCATTAAAAATCTCCTAACCAAAAAAAGCCCAGGGCCAGATGGCTTTAGCATGGAATTCTACTGGACCTTCAAAGAGGAGCTAACACCAATACTTTTCAAACTCTTTCATAAAATAGAATCTGAAAGAACATTGCCAAACTCATTCTATGAGGCCACAATCACCCTGATTCCTAAACCACACAAAGACCCAACAAAGAAAGAGAACTTCAGACCAATCTCCCTCATGAACATAGATGCAAAAATACTTAATAATATACTAGCCAACCGAATTCAAGAACACATCAAAAGTATCATACACCATGATCAAGTAGGCTTCATCCCAGGGATGCAGGGATGGTTCAGCATACAAGAGTCTATCAACGTCATTCACCACATAAACAAGATGAAAGAAAAAAACCACATTATAATCTCGCTAGATGCAGAAAAAGCATTTGACAAAATCCAACACCCCTTCATGCTAAAAGTTCTGGAGAGAACGGGCATACATGGGCCGTACCTAGAAATAATAAAGGCAATATATAGCAGGCCAGTGGCCAACATCAAAATAAATGGAGAGAAACTTGAAGCATTTCCTCTAAACTCAGGGACAAGACAAGGATGTCCACTTTCACCATATCTCTTCAATATAGTACTTGAAGTTCTTGCTAGAGCAATAAGACAACTAAAGGAGATCAAGGGGATAAACATCGGAAACAAAGAAGTCAAATTATCCCTATTTGCAGATGATATGATAGTATACATAAGCGACCCCAAAAATTCCACCAGAGAACTCTTACAGCTGATAAACACCTTCAGCAAAGTGGCTGGATAAAAAATTAATTCAAAAAAAATCAGAAGCCCTTCTTTATACAACAAACAAATGGGCTGAGAAAGAAATAAGGGAAACAACCCCCTTCACAATAGCCGCAAACAACATAAAATACCTGGGGGTAACTCTAACCAAGCAAGTAAAGGACCTGTACAACAAGAACTTCAAGACCTTGAAGAAAGAAATGGAAGAGGCCTTTAGAAGATGGAAAGATCTCCCATGCTAATGGATAGGTAGGATCAACATAATAAAAATGGCCATCCTACCAAAAGCAATATATTGATTCAATGCAATTCCTATCAAAATACCAACACAATTTTTTATAGACTTGGAAAGAACTAGCCTCAATTTCATAGGGAACAACAAAAAGCCCAGAATAGCTAGATCAATCCTGTACAATAAAAAAACATCTGGAGGTATTACCATCCCAGATTTCAAGCTGTACTACAGAGCAGTAGTTGTAAAAACAGCATGGTATTGGTATAGAAACAAACCAGTAGATCAATGGAATCGAATTGAAGATCCAGAAATAGACCCACACACTTATGGCCACCTAATTTTTGACAAAGAAGCCAAAACGGCACAATGGAAGAAGGACAGCATCTTCAACAAATGGTGCTGGTCCAACTGGATGTCCATTTGTAAAAGAATGAAGTTACACCCATACTTATCACCCTGTACAAAACTTAAGTCCAAGTGGATCAAAGACCTTAACATAAGGCCAGTCACACTAAATCTACTAGAAGAAACAGTAGGAGAAACCCTCAAACTAATTGGCACAGGCGACAACTTCCTGAACAGAACACCGACAGTTCAGGACTGGAGATCAACAATCAATAAGTGGGACCTCATGAAACTGAAAAGCTTCTGTAAGGCAAAGGACACTGTCATTCAAACAAAATGGCAGCCTACAGACTGGGAGAAAATCTTCACCAACCCCACATCTGACAGAGGGCTAATATCCAAAATCTACAAAGAACTCAAGAAATTAAATGCCAAGAAACCAAATAATCCAATCAAAAAATGGGGGACAGAGCTAAATAGAGAATTCACAAAGAAGGAATCCCTAATGGCTGAGAAACACTTGAAGAAATGTTCAACATCCTTAATCATCAGAGAAATGCAACTCAAGACGATTCTGAGATTCCATCTCACACCTGTCAGAATGGCTAGGATCAAAAACTCAAATGACAGCACATGCTGGCGAGGGTGTGGAGAAAGGGGTACCCTACTCCATTGCTGGTGGGAATGCAGGCTTGCGCAACCACTATGGAGGTCAGTCTAGCGATATCTTAAAAAACTTGGTAAAGCTCTGCCTCAGGACCCAGCCATACCACTTCTGGGTACACACCCAAATGCCTCTTCATGGAATCATAAGGAAGTTTCCTCATTTATGTTTATAGCAGCCTTATTTGTAATAGCTAGAAACTGGAAACAACCCAGATGTCCCTCAACTGAAGAATGAGTCAAAAAACTGTGGTACATCTATACAATGGAATATTATTCAGCTATCAGGAACAATGAAATTATGCAATTTGCAGCCAAATGGATGGAACTAGAAATTCTCATCCTGAGTGAACTTACCCAGACTCAGAAGGACACATATGGCCTCTATTCACTTATAGTAGGATTTTAGCTCTATAGTAGAAGGTATCGATATTACAACTAACACACCAAAGGGAACTTGGACATAGACTTCTTATTTTTAATTTTTATTCTTTATCTATTTTTTATATATTAGTTATATTTTTTTCTATTTTTTAGTCTTTTTTATCTATTGTATGCTTATTGGTTTGTTTGTTTAGTAGTTCTCTCTCCCGGGCAATGAGACACTTTTCACTGACGGTACTGCTTCGTAGATCCCCAATGAATGAAGAGGCTCTTGGCCCTCATACGACCTCTCAACTGAGATGAGGGACTGTTATATAAGGACACCCCACCCCAGAGAAATGGGATGGAAGGGTTAGGAGGTAAAGAAAAAAAAATGAAATGTGATGTTTCGGCCTTTTACTACTAACTGTCATGAACTCTTTAGGATAATTAAGAAATGCAAACTAATGGTTATGCAAGCCAGTCATTCTGTTAGGTGCTATGACAGCCTATTATAGTTACTTGCTAAGCTAGTCAGAAATAAACCTGCTAAGAGACAAGCAACATCTGCTTACCCTAATATAAGAGATAGATAGGGCCTCTTCAAAAACCTCAAGAGATCTGCAGAATATGGCATTCAAAGATGATTTTGTAACTTTAGATTTTTTTATATCAAGACATACCAACTCCTGACAGCACACCCTATTCTCCTCCAAGTAGAAGATGAGCATCGAAGAATCTCCAGTGGGAGATGATTGAATTAGTCGCAAGCTTATCTCTGGGTAGGAAAAGCCCCTTGCCCCAACTGTAGACAGAATGCTGTCCAAAAAGGACAAAACCTGGAAACAGGTAAGTTGACAGCCTAGCTCTGCCAAGACAGGGTAGGTAAGTCCTTCATAACCCCTGCTCTACAATCAATGTCTGTCAGAGAAACGGGGCCAAATGACTGAAGATCGATGCTGTAATGTATGGAGAGAAAATGGGAATTGTCCAGGCAGCCACAGGTATGTCATTTCTTAGTTTGGGAAGCTGCAGGCCCTGTACTTCCTATAAAATCAGATATATTTATCCCTTTCATGTCTCTGAGGTGGTTGAAGAACAGATAGCTAGAGTCTCATAATTTAATTTTGAGTTGTTTAGGAGTCAAGAGAGTGTTATAGATCTAAGAAGATACTTTTAAAATTGTGTTGCAAGTTAGTATGAATGTTGAGTCAGATATAGACTTTTAAACTCATGGAGATGTTTAGATAGTAGAATGTTAAAGTCAAGTACCAAATACATATGGACTGGTCATTGGGAATGTACGTTAAGCCATATAACCCTCATAACTATGGCCTAATTACCTCTGTTGTACTGTATTGTACTTGTTATTATAAGAGAAAGAGCCATTTGTTGGACTGAAAGGGGAAACTGTAGGGGGAAAAAAGATATACCTTAAACTTAAAAGAAAAAAAAACGGAAGAGGATGGGGTGTTGAGGGTGGGAGGGTGGGACTGGAGTGGGAATAGGGAGGGGACTGCGATTGAGATTTAACTTGAAGAAATAAAAAATAAAGGAAAAAAATAGTACCTAACAAAATGACAGGCTTGCATGACTATTAGTTTGCATTTCTTAGTTATCCTAAAGAGTTTATGACAATTGGTAGCAAAAGGCTGAAACTTCACATTTCTTTTTTTTTTTTACCCCCTAACCCTTCCATCCCACTCCTCTGGAGTGGAGTGTCCCTACATAACTGTCCCTCGCCCCAGTTCAGAGGTCATACGAGGGCCAAGAGCCTCCTCATACACTGGGGCCTACAAGGCAGTACCACTAGTGAAAAGTGTCTCATTGCCACGGAGAGAGAACTAAAACAAACAAACAAACAAATAAACAAACAAACAAATAAAAAAAGTCTATGTCCATGTTCCCTTTGGTGTGTTGATTGTAGTATCGATATCCTGTACTATATAGCTAAAATCCTACTATAAGTGAATAGATGCCATGTGCATCCTTCTGAGTCTGGGTTAGCTCACTCAAGATGAGGTTCTCTAGTTCCATTCATTTGGCAGCAAATTGCATAATTTCATTGTTCCTGATAGCTGAGTAATATTCCATTGTGTAGATGTACCACAGTTTAAATCCATTCTTCGGCTGAGGGACATCTGGGTTGTTTCCAGTTTCTAGCTATTACAAATAAGGCTGCTATGAACATAGATGAGGAAACTTCCTTGTGATTCCATGAGGAGTCATTTGGGTGTATACCCAGAAGTGGTATGGCTGGGTCCTGGGGCAAAGCTATTCCAGGTTTTCAAAGATATCTCCATACTGACCTCCATAGTGGTTGCACAAGCCTGCACTCCCATCAGCAATGGAGGAGGATTCCCCTTTCTCCACACCCTCACCAGCATGTGCTGTCATTTGAGCTGCTGATCTTAGCCATTCTGACAGGTGTGAGATGGAATCTCAGAGTCATCTTGTGTTGCATTTCTCTGATGATTAAGGATGTTGAGCATTTCTTCAAGTGTCTCTCGCCATTAGGGATTCTTTTTGTGAATTCTCTATTTAGCTCTGTCCCCCAGAGGCAGAAAAAGCATTTGACAAAATCCAACACCCCTTCATGCTAAAAGTTCTGGAGAAAACGGGCATACAAGGACCATACCTAGAAATAATAAAGGCAATATACAGCAAGCCAGTGGCCAACATCAAATTAAATGGAGAGAAACTTGAAGCATTTCCTCTAAACTCAGGGACAAGACAAGGATGTCCACTTTCACCATATCTCTTCAATATAGTACTTGAATTTCTTGCTAGAGCAATAAGACAACTAAAGGAGATCAAGGGGATACAAATCGGAAGTGAAGAACTCAAATTGGCCCTGTTTGCAGACGATATGATAGTATACATAAGCGACCCCAAAAATTCCACCAGAGAACTCTTAAGCTGATAAACACCTTCAGCTCTCTGACGATTAAGGTGGTTGGATACAAAATTAATTCAAAAAAATCAGAAGCCCTTCTTTATACAACAAACAAATGGGCTGAGAAAGAAATCAGGGAAACAACCCTCTTCACAATAGCCACAAACAATATAAAATACCTGGGGATAACTCTAACCAAGCAAATAAAGGACCTGTACAACAAGAACTTCAAGACCTTGAAGAAAGAAATGGAAGAGGCCTTTAGAAGATGGAAAGATCTCCCATGCTCATAGATAGGTAGGATCAACATAATAAAAATGGCTATCCTACCAAAAGCAATATACAGATTCAATGCAATTCCTATCAAAACACCAACACAATTCTTTATAGACCTGGAAAAAGCTATTCTCAATTTCATATGGAACAACAAAAAACCCAGAATAGCTAAATCAATCCTGTACAATGAAAAAACATCTGGAGGTATTACCATCCCAGATTTCAAGCTGTACTACAGAGCAATAGTAGTAAAAACAGCATGGTATTGGTATAGAAACAGACCAGTAGATCAATGGAATCGAATTGAAGACCCAGAAATGGACCCACATACCTATGGCCACCTAATTTTTGACAAAGAAGCCAAAACAGTACAATGGAAAAAGGACAGCATCTTCAACAAATGGTTCTGGTCCAACTGTATGTCTACTTGTAAAAGATTGAAATTAGACCCATACTTATCACCTTGTACAAAACTTAAGTCCAAGTGGATCAAAGACCTTAACATAAGGCCAGTCACACTAAATCTACTAGAAGAAAAAGTGGGAAAAACCCTCAAACTCATTGGCACAGGTGACAACTTCCTGAATAGAACACCAACAGCTCAGAACCTGAGACCAACAATCAATAAATGGGACCTCATGAAACTGAAAAGCTTCTGTAAGGCAAAAGACACTGTCATTCAAACAACACAGCAGCCTACAGACTGGGAGAAAATCTTCACCAACCCCACATCTGACAGAGGGCTAATATCCAAAATTTACAAAGAACTCAAGAAATTAAATGCTGAGATGGAATCTTAGAGTCGTCTTGAGTTGCATTTCTCTAATGATTAAGGATGCTGAGCATTTCTTCAAGTGTCTCTCAGCCTTTAGGAATTCCTCCTTTGTGAATTCTCTGTTTAGCTCTTCTTTGTTTTTAAAAATGGAGTTCTTTTTCTGATGCACAAACATTGTCACCTGCAATACTATTTGGTAGTTTTGTTATTTTAAATTAAACTAGTAAATGCATCAAGTTTAATTTTTCTGAGTTTTAATTTCTGATTAAGGAAACAGCAATAAATGAATACCAACACATGGATGTTCTCAAAATTTTGTTTTTGAAGAAAACACCTGAAAAACCTTTAAGAGTGCTGGGAAACAAAACATCCAGTCTGCATGCTCCATGCACACAGACTCAATGTGTATACTTTCATTGTGAGGTAAGATATTGTATAGTCCATCAACACACACACACACACGTGAGAATGCTATTGCTAACTACATGTATATATATATATATATATATATATATGTAGTTACATGTAGTTATATACATATATAATATACACATTACATATTATACAGCATGCCCAGAGTCAGAAGTAAAGCTACAAACAACCTGCTACAGACATCATAATGAAACCGCATATGTACTCTGTCCTGTGGCCTACCAGTTGCCTGTTAGAAGAATGACTGTAATAATGTTTCTGTTTTCTCATTTAAAAATTCCATGCATAAATGGCAACCACTTCATGCCCACTATATAAAGACTTCCCCATGTATATTGACAAAAGAATAATTTCCAATACTGCACCATGGAGTGATTACTAAATGTTATCACAGTATTGTGTTCTTTTGCATGGTGTTCTGTATTCACTAAGCAAGAGAGCTAAATAGCAAATCCCTGTTTGATGTGTACAGCAGTAACCTTGAGCTGATACCTCTCTGAGTGTTACTATTAGTTCCTGGCTGGAACATGGATTTAATTCCTTCAGGGGCACTTAATATTCTGTAACAAGATCCTAGGAAATATTACAATCATATTATTGCATGAGGAGGTACAGTAAGTCTACATTTAATGTGTTACATGGGGAAAATTGTGAAGTAAGCAAAGATATTAGAAAGGAAATGCATTAATTTTCTATTATGCTTGAATTCATCTTTAGAAAAAATTTAAACTGTTTTTATCTGAAAGCTTCTCTGGAATGATCCTTCATGAGAATGCTGTTGCTAACTACGATTTATTTTTAGCTGGAATTGCAGATAACCCCTTTGTTCTGTTTACAACCCACACACTTGTGAAACATTCCCTTTTCCCCACACAAAAATCACTTGCTGCAGAGGTCAGGGAAGAGAACCACATTGTGGTTACCAGAAGCATGACTCACTTGGATAAGTCCTCACAATTCGTCAGGACAAGGTTGCCATGGCAAGTGGATGCAGTGTCTAGTCGTATGAATCTGAGAACACACTCCACGCTTGGAGTATATGCACCTCCACCATTACAAACTACAGGCTGCTAATTACAAAAGTCTAGCTTCCTTTGCTGAGAAGATACAGGAAACGCTATCAAGTCACTTTTTTTTTTTCTGGCTGTATAAAGTATATCGACTTTTACTACAGAGAATTTAATGAAAAATATATTTTTTAATTAGTAAGCTTTCGGTGATATGTCCTTAACCTCCAGAGTGCACCCTGAGCACCCAAGTAACATTAGGGTTCACTCTTGTTCTGTGCACTCCATGGCAGATGCAGTCACGAGTCCAGGGTAGCTGTTCAGTTCTGACAACCCTCTGTGGTCAGTTTAATCATTACTCTTCCCACTGACCATTTGAGCACTTCTATAGTTTTGTGTTTTCCAAACACATTTCAGACTGACATGTTTCATTTCATAATTTCTATTCAAGTTTCTTGCTTTATATTTTTTCAATACGAACGAACTTCCAAGCCATATACTGCTTCAGATATGTCTTTGGTATCTCTCTCTAATTCCCATATAAAATTCTCATTGTATACATATGTTTGCTTCATTTTTCATAGCTCTTCCACATATGCCAGCCATTTGTTCCTTTTTTTTAATGAAGTGAAATTGGGCTTTCTTAAGAAAATGTTTATTAAGAAAATACACATTTAAGAATTTGTGTTAATAGCCGGGCGTGGTGGCACACGCCTTTAATCCCAGCACTTGGGAGGCAGAGGCAGGCGGATCTCTGTGAGTTCGAGGCCAGCCTGGTCTACAAAGCAAGTCCAGGACAGCCAGGGCTGTTACACAGAGAAACCCTGTCTTGAAAAACAAAAAAAAAAAAAAAAAAAAAAAAGAATTTGTGTTAAAGGGGAAAAGGGGAGATGTACTTAAGATTTGTGAGCTCGGGCTTCTCAAGAAAGAGAGTACCATTTCGTTTTCCTCTCTCTCTCTCTCTCTCTCTCTCTCTCTCTCTCTCTCTCTCTCTCCCTCCCTCTCTTAATTTGGAAGTTTCTACTCCAAAGTCCTTAAGCTCATAGAATCTGCAGCCATATGCAGTACACCAATAAGCTCACCAAAGGCTTTTGTTTTGTATAAGGCGTCTCTTTCTCTAGTATCTTTTTCGATTTCAAAATCTACTTGTCTCTGATTACATTACCTTGTTGCTCTTATATGTGTGTAGTATTTCCATAAAGCTGCTAGTATAGTTAATCTAAGTATTTTTTTTTTAAAGTCCTGCCTTCTCACCCTCTACCCCCTAACCCTTCCATCCCACTCCTCTGGAGTGGAGTGTCCCTACATAACAGTCCCCCACCCCAGTTCAGAAGTCATATGAGGGCCAAGAGCCTCCTCATACACTGGGGGCCTACAAGGCAGTACCACTAGGACAAAGTGTCTCAATGACTGTGAGAGAAAACAAACAAATAAACAAACCAAAGTCTACGTCCATGTTCCCTTTGTTGTGTTGGTTGTAGTATAGATATCTTGTTCTATATAGCTAAAATTCCACTATAAGTGAATAGATGCCATGTGCATCCTTCTGGGTCTGGGTTAGCTCACTCAGGATGAGCTTTTCTAGTTCCATCCATTTGGCTGCAAATTGCATAATTTCATTGTTTCTGATACCTGAGTAGTATTCCATTGTGTAGATGTACCACATGTTTTTAATCCATTCTTCAGTTGAGGGACATCTGGGTTGTTTCCAGTTTCTAGCTATTACAAGTAAGGCTGCTATGAACATAGATAAGGAAACTTCCCTGTGATTCGGTGAGGAGTCATTTCGGTGTATACCCAGAAGTGGTATGGTTGGGTCCCGAGGCAGAGCTATTCCAAGTTTTCTAAGATATCGCCAGACTGACCTCCATAGTGGTTGCACAAGCCTATTAATTAAAGTTCCTAGCTTGATGGTTGCTACATCCACATAGTTACTTCTGCTTGTGTTGTTTCTTTGTCTCTCCACACTGGATCTTTCTTTCTTTTTTAATTTTCATTAGGCCTTGTAATTGTGGGTTGAAGGCAGTCACAATTGACAAACTGAGGAGCATTGGTAAGCTGTCCTTCAGTAATGAAGTAATAAGGCACAGAGCAGCAGAGGCAAGAGACACTTGGATTGTGGTAAATACCCTTCAGGCCTTCAGTGACTTAGAACGAGTCATAGTGGAAGGTGATGAGAAGTGTGCAGCAGACATTGGATCCAGTCTCAGCCTTTATGTAAGACTTGACGTTCCCTTTGCGTGCTTTTTCAGCACTCCAGGTTCTGCCCCTTGGGTGGAATAAGGTGGTTGGAAGGAATGCAACTGGTAGTTCCTCTCTCTATGTAAAGAGTTAGATATGCCTCAAGTTCAGTACGTCCATTAAAAACAAAAAAACGCCGGGCGGTGGTGGCGCACGCCTTTAATCCCAGCACTTGGGAGGCAGAGGCAGGCGGATCTTTGTGAGTTCGAGGCCAGCCTGGTCTACAAAGCGAGTCCAGGACAGCCAGAGATATTCAGAGAAACCCTGTCTCGAAAAACCAAAAAAAAAAAAACAAAAAAACAAAAAAACAAAACAAAACAAAACAAAAAAACCTCTCAGGACAAATACCTCTGTAGGAAGATATAAAATCCTTGGGGTATATGCCTAATGGTGGAATAGCTGAATCATGTGGTAGATCCACTTCCAGTTTTTTGAAGAACGCTCCACACTGATTTCCATAATAGCTGTACCAGTTTGAACTCCCACCAGCAATGAAGGGGCTATGTTCCCCTTTCCCCACACCCACACCAGCAACTGCTGCCATTGGGTTTTTGATCTTATTCTGATTGCGATAAGATGAAATCTCAAAGTAGCTTTGAGTTGCATTTCCCTGATGGATAAAGATGCTGAACATTTTAAATAATATTTCTCAGCCATTTGTCTTTCATCTTTTGAGAACTCTCTTTTTAGGACTGTGCCCTAGTTTTTTAAATTGAGTTGCTTATTTTCTTGATGTTTAGATTTATTTTCATATTCTAGACATGAAAAACTCTGTCAGATGTACAGCTAGTAAAGATTTTTTTCCTCTTCTCTAGGCTACCTCTTCACTCAAATGATGGTGTCCTTTGCTCTACAGAAGCTTTTCTGTTCCCCATTTGTGATCCCATTTGTCAATTATTAGCACTAATGCCTGTTCGACTGGGGTCCTGTAGAGATGTCTGCCTTTCCATGCTTGTTGTTGATCCATTCACAATAACCAGGAAATGAAGAAGTCTAAGTGTCCATCACTGATGGGATGGAAATGAATATGTGATACATTTACACAATGTAATTATTTAGCTGTTTGACAAATGAAGTTAAAAGCACTCAGGTAAGTGTGTGTAACTAGAGACAATCATCATGACTGAGGTAGCATAGATCCAAAAAGGTAGATATTACATGTTCTCTTTTCATATGTGGATATTCTCTGTAAATCATTAGATATGTGTGTCCTGTTTGGAATACTCATAGAAGGAGACTAGTGAGAAACTATTGGAGGAGGGAGAAAATATTTCAGTGAAAGAGACAGAAAATACAGTGATATAAAGGAGAAAAAAGAATAATGAAAAAGGAAGGATTAAATGAGGTGGGGCTGGGATGAGAGGGTGGAGAAGGAAATACAGGAGTGATCGCTGGCACTGAAGGCCTTTGACAATGCCATATGATGAAACTGAAGAGACAGTTCAGCACTTAAGAGTACTGGCAGCTCTTCCAGAAGACCTGGTTAGATTCCTGGCATACACATGGCAGGTAACTGTTAAACCTGAAAAATTGTGAGGAGAAAGACCAAATCCACAATTGTCTGATAGAAGCAAGCTTTATTTGGGGGTGCACCTAAGACTGTTCAATCAGGCTGCCTCACCCTAAGTCGAGATTTTAGAGAACAGCTCCTGCCAGCCTCTTCAACTCCCTTTTAGTGGAGAGAAAATGTGTTCACATGGGTGAGAGTTGGCTGTTATACAATGTTATAAAAAAGTACAATGAAAGGGAAGGAACAGGGATAAGGATATACATCATATGAATGGATTGCTAGTTTAGTGTAGGTTGAAAACATGTTTTACAGTTTACATCAGATCTAAGAAACAGAAACTAATTATCAATTACAAATAGAAACCTTAACTTGCAAACCTGGACATAACACAGGAAAAATAGGAACTTATTCTTTAACTACAAAAGGAAACCTTAACTTGCAAGGTATATTATTCCTTTTTTTGGTCTTATAGTACAAATCGTCTGTGGCCATCTGGGCATCAGACATACATGGTACACAGATATACATGCTGGCAAAATACCAAGATGCATAAAATAAAAATAAATTTTAATTTTAAATCTCAAAAAATTTAAAAACTTTGATTCTTTGTGAATTTTACATCATGCACTCCAATCCCACTCATCTCCCTGTCCCTTTGTATCTGTCCTCTGCCTTTGCAAACTCTCCCAAAAGAAAATTAAAAACAAACAAGAAAAAAACATCTTGCTGTGAAAGCTGTAGTGTGTCACAGTGTGTTACACAGTAAACCCTTTTGTCCAAACATTTTTACTTGGAAATGTTCATTGCAATGAGTCATTGGTCTGGTTTGAGACATCTGGCTTCTGCCACACTATAAATGCTGAATCCTTACTGAGATTCCTCTCAGATATCCTGTTGTTGCCCTGTGTCATGGAGATCATACAGTTTTGGGTCTGTAGGACCAGTGCTTCAACATGCTCCAGCAGTTCTGTAGTGTAGAATTTGGGGTAGGCCAACTCAAAGCCCTGGATCTGGGCCTGGGTAGTAGCTGAGTTGGTCAACCTACCAGCTCTCCTGCACCCACACCACCAGGGCAAGCTCTCAGACACTGCCCTTGCTAGCTCACCCAAGTGTCCTGCAGGCAAGGGGCAGTGCCAGCTCTCCTGAAAGAACTTGGGCTGGCTCACCCATGTCCTTGATACCAAGGCCACCTCAACTGTGCTGCCCAGGCAAGGTGCAGGTGCTCTCTCCCTCTCAGTGCTGCTATCAATTGGTGGCAAGGCCAGTTCTGGGCAGCTCTTGGACATCAACATGATCCCAAGTGGTAGCCAGGATTAGGGATGTCTGCATGGGCCACAGACATGAATACAGATCCCTACTGCTGCATGGCCACAGACACAAACATGGCCCTCAGCAGAAGCATGGGCCAGGCCTTCACCACAGCCTCAGCTAGCAGTCAGACTACTCACTTTAGGCTATTCCTCACTACCCTTGCACCTCCAGTTTCACTCTTTTCATAGTGCTCAAACCATTCCACTTCCCTTTCTCTCCCATCTTTTTACCACATACTTTTACATTGTAGTGGCTCCCGCAGCAGGTGGGCCACATGACAGGCAGGCTTCTTGGCATTTTCCCATGAAATCTCAAATTTTTTTAAGATAAAAAACGTCAGGTGGAATTACTACTATAAGATTCCTAAAACAAGAGACCCAAAATGGCGATAAGCATGGACACATTCTTATGGGCAGGAGGACTTGCAGAGATACACTCCTGCTGAATTGCAGTTTGAGAGGGGCAAGCCTATGTGGGGTTGCCTGGCAAAGACAGGGACAATAAAGAACCCTGTGCTGGACATAGACACACTGGAAAAACAGAGATGCCAGACACAGGAGACAGAGCACTTCCCACAGCAGTGGAAGAACCGTGCTGAGGATCTGATCAATTCAGGTCACCAGCTGGCAACTTTGACCTCCAAACAAAGGCCCTCCTCAGTTTCCTGAGTTCCCAGCTTCCTTGCAGGCATTCTGACATCCAAAAGTGGACCATCAGACCCACTATGGTAAGACTGAGGGTGATTCTTCCTGGGATATGCAACATGGCAGCATCTGGCTGACGGGTAGCTGGGGGATCTAGCTAACAGGTGCCTGAGTTTCCCTGAGCCTGAGAGCACTGGAGAGGTTATAGACTACATATTGGAACTCCTGGCTGCCGTCCCCCCATCTGGTCTCTCAGCTGGGCACTCCACTGGGCACTCAGGGTACAGCTTCTAGATCTCAGCCCAGAACAGTAAAGCAGTTCTGTTCTGGATCACTGCGTGTAGTCGCAGCGAGGGGGCTGCACTGTATCACAGAGCTTTAGTCTGAGAGGCACAGATTGACCCTGAGATGCACCTGAGAGCAGCTTGGGAGGACCATAATGACGAATCTGACACTCTACAAAGAAACTGTTAGATGCTCTACCAACCCAGGCAGGCTGCTCTGGAAAACAGCACTTCTGGCAGGGAAAAGGCAGCTTAACTTCCCCTGAGTCTAAGTGCTGTGGATGCCTTGTGAATTCCATATTGGAACTCCCTGCCCACACCCACTTTGGCAGGGTGCTCAGTCTACAGCCTCAGTCTACAGCATCTAGATCTCAGCCCAGAGCAGTAAAGCAGTTCTGGACCATTGTGTGCTGCCCCAGTGAGCCAGCTGCACTGGATTGCAGAGCTACTGACTGAGAGGCACAGGTTGGAATCCTCCTGAGAGCAATCAGGGAGGACCATGACCATGGTTCTGACCACAGTCCTGATGCCCTAACTGCAGGGAAACTGCTAGAAGCCCTACCAGCTCAGGTAGGCTGTACTGGAGCCCAGTGATTCTGGCTGGGAAAAGGCAGCTGAGCTTCCCTGAATCCAAGTATTATGGACAGGTTGTGAATTTCACAGCTGAACTCCCTGCTGGCACCTGCCTTGTCCCTCAGCTGAACACTCAGGATACAATACAGATAGTTCTGACCCTGGATCAGTGAATCAGCTCTGGACCATTGCACACTGACTGGGTGATGTGGGCTGTACCAAGTCACAATGCTTCTGGCTGTAAGGCAAATGTTGAATCAGCAGCTTGGGAGGTCCACGATCATGGTCCTGATGCCTAAACTGCAGGGGAATGTTGTGGAAGGTCTAATATCATTGCTTCTGATAGGTTGAGTTCAATGCTGAGATCTGGTTACCACCCCTTCTGAGGCATTCTCTTGACTGGTTAATAAAAGTCGCTTATGGCCAATTAGCTGGGCAGAAAGAGTATAAGAAGGTGGGACTTCCTGAAATTAAACAGGAACTCTGAGCACACACAGAGAATCTCTCTCTTTCTGCCAGGACACAGAAGGAAACAGGCAGACGTCTTGAGAACTTTGGAAAGTAATCTCAGGCACATGGTAGTTTTGGATTAGGTGATCTGGGTTAATTTAGAGTATCTAATTGAGAGTCTGCCCAGCTAAGGGTTAAATGTTAAAACATTAAAAGGTCTTGGTGT
Organism: Lophiomys imhausi; assembly: GCA_907164525.1. NCBI lineage: Eukaryota > Metazoa > Chordata > Mammalia > Rodentia > Muridae > Lophiomys > Lophiomys imhausi. Next base: position 2,173,478 of record CAJQZJ010033126.1, on the reverse strand, counting down.
ATTTAATTATTGGGGAAAAGACTGTGATGGCTTATAGGCCCTCAGTCCAAGCACTCCCAGGTGGTTGGACTTCCAGACTCCCAGACTCCCCTCAAACCCAGGCGAAGCTCCTGCAAAGCTTCTGGTAATTCTACTGGCCTAATATAACAACTTATATTAATTAACAGAGTTTAGGTTACAGGTGGTGAAGGCCACCCTTGGTCCCGGGGCTCTTTTCCCTAGATATATCAGTCAACCAGTTAAGGCATGCAGGCCAAGCTGCCCGTTCCTCTGTCAAGCCACAGGCTACTTCACTGGTGTAATCTTACAGGGGAACTGCAGCTCTATCTTACAGCCTGTGGCCTGTTGACTCCCACAGATCACTAAGAAGATCAGCTGGATCCCAGGAACCTGCAGGCGTGAATAACGTATCCCACCACAATCCCTAACCTGAGTACCCAGTTGGGACACAACAGAAAAGGGTGAGCTGTGGAACCAGCCCCCAATACAAGGCCCCACCCAGCCTGTGGAGAGCTACAGGTCACCAAGATTATACAGTCTCTACACCAAAGCTCCTTCCTTGGCAACAAGTCCAGAAGGCCCCAGAAATAAACAGATAAGGATAAACAGATGGTTAAAAGTCAGTGAAAGAACAGAACTGACAAAAGTCAGGGACATATGACTCCAACAAAATGGAGAATTCCATTAGAGATCTCCAAGCTAACTCAGGAAATAAGACTGGGAAAGAGATGAGGCTAGGAAAGATTTGTAGGCAAAGACAACCAAATTGGAATAGAAATGTATAAAACAGATCAAGACATGAAATTGGAAATGGAAACAATCAAAAAAACACAATCAGAGATAATCCTGAAAGTGGAAAACATAGGAAAGAGAACAGGAACTACAGATATGAGTATCACAAATAGGATAAAAGAGATGGAAGACAGAATCTCAGATGTGGAAGACTCAATTGAAGAAATCAGTACAACTACCAAATAAAATGAAAAAAACTAAAAAATTCCTAACCCACAATGTCCAAGAGATCAAGGACTCAATGGAAAGATGAAACCTAAGAATAAAAGGCATAGATGAAAGAGAAGACTCCCAAATCCAAAGTCAAGGAAACATTTTCAACAAAATCATAGAAAAAAAACTTTCCCAAACCTAAGAAAAACATGCAAGTAAAATTCCAAGGATACAGAACACCAAATAGATTAGATCAGAAAAGAAATTTCTCTTGCCACATAATAATTAAAACTCCAAATGTACAGAACAAAGAATATTAAAAGGTGTAAGAAAAAAGGTCAAGTAACATATAATGGCAGACCCATCAGAATTACACCTGAGTTCTCCTCAGAAACTTTAAAAGCCAGAAAGGCCTGGGCAGACATCCTACAAGCCCTAAGAAACCATAGGTACCAGTCCAGACTACAAGACCCAGCAAAACTTTCTATCACCACAGACAGAGAAATAAAGTTACTCCATGACA